>CANUEP010126277.1:0-93963 GCA_947857235.1 Jatropha podagrica | reverse complement strand
TTATTCACTCCAAGTCCATATAACCCCCCACGTGGATATAATGTATCATGGCTACACTGCAGTTAACAACTTGCCATACCATTCTATGGCCAAGGCTATTAAAATGACATCTAATATAGGATCACTGATCATCATGCTAATGGCCAATTAAACAATTATGGATAGGCATATGGCACTAATATAGGATAATCCATATAATCGTTATAGACTACATCAAATACATTATGGGATAAACGACATATGTCACTTATGTATGATGTCAAATTAGTGAGTGGATAAGGATACGAACTAAAATCATTATAGATTACATTAAATACATTGTGGGGACAAAAGGTACATGGGATAGTGATATAATATGATGTACATGGGGGATATGACTAAAAGGATAATAAGGGTGGGGATATGACCAAAATAAATGCATTCTCCCACAAATATTCTCATTTCTCATTCACCAATCCTTATCCAAAAACATTTTAAAATTAGTAATTATTATTTGAAAATCATTTGACTTACAACTTGTAAAATCCAACAAAATGAATTAATGTTTCAAGCAAAAACCTTTCTTTCATAATGCCTCCATTAAAAGTACTAATTATCAATTTAAAATCACTCTTTAAAATCATTAAATCTATTTCTCAAACAAGTAACCATAAAACTCTTTTAATACTTTAAAAACCTTCTTTAAGTCTTACTAAAATGTTTAAACACCAAAATTCAAAAGAGAAATCTTAAACACAAAAAATTACTTAATTACAACCTTATTAAAGTTTAAATCAAGCATAGAAATTACAAAGAGCATGGTTTCCTTCACCGAACAAGGGTTCGGCCAACCATGGAGAATGAAGGGGAAATGGTTTCTTTCCAAATTAATTCCATAAACCTGACCTGTGCTGTGTTCTCAGGGTATAACTGAAGTTATAGGACCTCAAATTGAGTGAAGCTTAATTCATTAGAAAGATAAGATAAAATGATACAAATGTTATGAAGGGACCATAGTCCAGATCATTTTCTAAGAGGTGTAAGAAACCCAAGAACACGGACCAACAATCCAAACACGATTGAGCACAATTAGTTTTGGTATAAAAATCATAAGTTGAGCTATAGGTATTCAAATTAGACAAAAGAGGATGATTTAGAAATATAAGAAGTATCACTACAACTTTTATGAAGAACACAAGATATTATCTTGCCAGTTTGGTGGCCAAAAGGGACAATCAATTCGGATTTACATGTGAGACACCATAACGGAACCAGTTTCGATATTTGAATCATAAGTTGAGCTACAAGTATTGGAATTGAACATAAGAGGATGTTTGGGAAACCTAAGAAATAGAACTACAACTTTCATGAAGAGGTTAGATACAGATGGGAATTACAAGGGGTTGAAAACTGACTTCTAATCCCACCTAAGAACACATCTAACATCAAAATTCATCAATTCCAAACAATTCACGTAAAACCTAAAAATTGAAAAGTTAATAAATGAAAGGAGAAAGAGAATAATATAACACTAACCTTTAAATTAAGCATGATTTAAAAGCTTATTCTACCATCTATATTCTATGAATTCATCAATTAAATGCTTAGAATTATAAATCACAACTTACTTGTTTAGTAGCTTTTCTCCAAAAGTCTTAGTTTTAATTTCCAATTCCCACTCCTTAGCTTAGATCTTAATGTTTAATTACCAATTCAAGTTTTAAATTAGGTGATTTCGTGAGATTTAGAGGTAGAGAAATGGAAAGAAGATGAAGAAATGAGAGAAAGGGGAGAGAGTGGCATTGGATGAAGAGGAAGAAGAAGGTGAAGTAGTTTAGATAAGCTTTGTTGACCAAGTCAACAAAGCAAATGTTTCTAATTCATCAATATTTAACAAGAGTATGGCTTAGATCAAGTCAAGGAATTCTAATCCAATGGCTCTAAATATTCCTCAAACAATTCATTTCCAAATGTTATTTAACTCCACAATTTAATTAAATTAATTTCACAAAAAATAATTACTCATTTATTCCTTAATATACCACAATAAAAATAATATTCATTAGTTACCGCAATTCAGCAAAAATATTTGTGAAATATTTTTTACCCACCTAAATCATGCGTACATGCTCCAAAAATATTAATTATAATATTAGACACATGTAGTAATTTTTTTCGGACCAAAATAATACTAAGTCTCGGACTGATAGTACTATTCATAGACCGGTAATCACTATTCACAAATAATTTATTACTTACTCCGTCATGAAAATTTACATCTTAACTTTAATTAATTAAGACCACCCACATAAAATTTAATTAACTCCATAAATATTAATTATGCTCAATATTATTATCGGATCTAAATAAAATATTATTTCTTCCTCGGATGATACCATTTATGATCCGTCTAAATAATATCATTTTAAGATCTGAAATTTTAGAGCGTTACAAAATTATTATATATAATTTTTAATATTTTGATAATAAAATTAAATTTTAAATGATAAGATCAACACTTTAAATATAAGTGTCAGATATTTGAATTCTTTATTCTCCATTGATACTATTATGCATAGTTGCGAAACTGTAAATTATTAGAAAAGTAATTCAATTATATAATATCTAAAGAAATTATTATTTTAATATTTAAATTAATTAACAGACTAATTATTATTATAAAAATTTATATTTTTGTCAAAATCAACTCCAAATTAAAAAATTAAATGATATACCACTTAATTTTAATTTCACTATTAAAAAAGATATGAATTTCTTTAATTCACTAAAAAATCAGCGAATTCAAGAAACTCTATTAATTATTAATAATAAAATTTTACTTGCGGTCTATATTTTTATTTATAATTCTTAATATTACTGTTAATGAACTACATTTAAACAAAAAAAAAAAAAAAAAAAAAAAACAGTCATGGAAATTCAAACACATTAGGCACGTTGGAGATGGAGGCTTCTCCTCTGTTTTGTCCAGCTTGCGCATAAATGCCAATAAATTACAGTCCTTGAAAACGAAATGCAAGAAATGGAAATTTCCAATTCCTCTGCGGAAATCATATCGACTAACAGAGATCTCCTCACTCTAATCCTCGTTTGCTTACCAGTAAAACCTCTTCTCCGTTTCAAATCCGTTTCCAAATACTGGCTGTCTCTCATTTCCTCTCCTCAATTCTCCGCCGCCCACACTCTCCGTCGCAGCCCAAAACCGCCAGTGTCCGGTCTCATCTGCGTAAGTCTCCTTATGAATTCAAATTGCTCTCTTTCAATTCCGATTCCGATTCCGATTCCGGTTCCTCTCTTCTCTCCCTCCATTTCCTTAACGGCCTTAAAATCATCCAGTCTTGCAATGGCCTTCTTCTTTGTTCTACTTTGCCTCGGGTTGGCACTAAACGAAAGTATTACGTTTGTAACCCTACAACCAAACAACTCTCTGCTCTTTCACCTCTCGTAGCCGATTCACCATCTGTGACCACATTCGGATTCAATTTAGCTTTCGATCCTTCCAAATCCTGCAATTACAAAATTATTTGTGTTCGTTCTACTGAGTTCTCTGTCTACCATTATCAAATCGAACTGTACAAGTCTGAAATTGGCGCGTGGAGACTTTCCGGATCGCCTTTCGTTGCTCCATTTGATTTGGTTTTTGACAATGCGGTTTTCTGGAACGGCGCCGTTCATTGGATTAGTCCCACAGGAAGAGGCTTGTACTTTGATGTAGATAAAGAGTCAATTGAGGCAATACCATATCTTCCTTACCCAAGTAGCCAGGCCATGAGGAGATTCAGGTACATTGGAGAGTCTGGTAGCCATTTGCATCTTATTGAAATACACGGTTCTGATTGTTTGAAATTCAGAGTTTTTGAGTTAAAGAGGGATTATTCTAGTTGGTGCATTCGATACCAAGTGGATTTGGATAATGCTAGAACTGAATATCCTGAGATGTTCAGGACATATCTTGACCCTGGTTCAAATTACTATGCTTTTGTTGTGCTGTGTGTAATTGAAGAAGAGAAAGAAGAAGAGTCATCACTGTTGCTACACATTCCAAGTAGGGTAATTTCTTATAGTTTCAAAGACAAAAGGTTGAAGAAAGTTTTTGAGTTTGGCAATAATGGGAGTAGTAGAAGTAAAGATTCATTGCTATTTGGATGGCTTGATGCTTACCAATATATTGAGACTCTTGCTCCTGTTTGCTTATAGGTTTTTTTTTTTTTTTTTTTCTTGAAATTATGTTTGTTATTGACTCATTTCACCTAGCAACTTGAATTTCCAGTATCATACATTTGGAGTATTAGTGTATGTATGGATTGAGATTGCCTTTATTAATAAATTTTTAATAAGTCTAATACATAAATTTGAGATTAAACTTGGGTTTCTTGTGACCCTTTTTGCGGGTTCAGTTGTGACCCAACACAACACTAAGCATGGGAGGACATGCATTTCCAAATTTCATTTTTGCCAGAAGTATAAAAATGTGACTTCGACAATGGCCATTGTTAATGGTAGGTGAGGGAGACAGATTCATTATTTTTGGAAGAATAATGAATTATTGCTTTAATGCCAAGTAAAGATCCTTATTTCTTAATCAAGACAGCTAATATTCGGATTAGAATAATATAAATTTCGTCAATAGGTTATACAGTATGTTACACACACAATACATATATAAGCTTATAAAGCCTTGTTAAGCAAAATCCTAATAGGGGCTTGGTTGAAGTAATGGATTTTGAATAAATTATTCTAATTAAATAAATAGACTCCTAATATAACTCTAAATAGAAAGTTAATCAAGATTCAAAATTCTTATTTGATACGGGCTCTTCGGACTTCACTATATATATGCTAAATATATCTTAAAATCGGGCTAATCACTATCATAATCTCTTCTAAAATTATGAGCGTGGAACACATATTTTACGGCAACAATTACAATAAAAGAAAAGATAAATCCATATTGATCTTACTCTATTTTTTCATATTATATGCATAAAGTTCTACATTGACGTATATCTTAATTTACTCTATAAATTTATTGCGTAACAATAATAATTCACATAAATATTAATTATTGAACATGTAATATTATTATATAATTTTTCTAATAATTATTTAAAGTTGAAACTAAAATTTATATTTTTTTTATCAGCAAATGAATTTATTTTATTTATAAGCCAAGAAAAACTTAGCTAATTTAGGCAACTAATCCAAGCCAATAGGCTTCCCAATACACCCAAACCTAGCCTGAAAAAGTTAAGTGAAAAAACCTAGAAGAAATATACAGTAATATATTCAAAAGCAGAAAAATATAGTGTTTCTTCTTGAGATAAGAATAACAACTAGACCAATATCCAAATGGAAGAGCATATAAGCAATGAATTTAAACCCATGCCACAAATGGTTTCGCAGCATCAACACCCTTCTTAGCTAAACAATCTGCAAATTGATGGCAATCTCTACTTATGTGCTTAAAATCCACTTTGATAAAAGAAGATAATAGAGAGTCAAGCCTATTAAAATGAACCCACCATTGCCAATGACGTTTATCTATGTGAGAAACCTACAAAATGACATTTTTTGAGTTTGATTCAATAATTAAAAGTTGAGAAAAGTATCTAGAATGACTAAATAGCTCAACTGCCTTCAAAATTGCCAAAAGTTCAACTTCATTAGAGTCTAGGATTCCCACCGATTGATAGAAAATGCAACTAACCAAACCAAGAGAATTTCTCAAAACCCCACCAATACCAGCCGAGCCCGGTTTTTCTCTCGTTGCCCCATCAACATTAAACTTCAAAACATCTTCGGGTGGACTGATCCAAAGCCTAGGCAAAGGTAATACTCTTCCACAACTATTATGCATGTTAATCTTATATACCAAGAAAGGGAAGGAGATCCACTCATATAGGCTAAAAGGCAAAGTAGGAAATTTTACTTTTAAAATCTCGAAACTTCTAAATTTAATATCATCAATCACCTTTTCTTTCTCCTTCCAAATGTTAGAAAAAATTAATGAATTTCTCCTTAGCCAAATAGACCAAATTGTGACAAAAAAATACTGACTTCCAAGCAACCTGGATTCCGTTGAACAAAATTAACATTTCCCAATGCCAACCTAATTCGACTATTGAGGAGGGAAGAACAGCTTGGATACCCCACCAATTAAAAACATCCATCCAAATCTCTCTAGCCGAAGCACACCACAAAATAAAATGATCAACTGTTTCAATCTCATTACCACATATAGGGCATAAACATTCATCAAGAGAACCAATAATTTTTCTTTTAAAAAGATTCAAATGATACGGGATTTTATTTAGGAAAACTTTCCACACAAAATGAGAGATTTTAGAAGGGATAATAGAAGACCATAACAATTTTTATTAAGTAAAACCACAGGATTGCCCAACTCTTTTTCTTCCACGAGCAAAGAAAGGTTTTTGACAGAGAATTTACCTTTTTTTGTCGAAATGCCAGATGAATCTATCATTGTGATTTTGAAACATCGAGATCTCATCA
The DNA here is from genome assembly GCA_947857235.1 of Jatropha podagrica. Taxonomy (NCBI): domain Eukaryota; kingdom Viridiplantae; phylum Streptophyta; class Magnoliopsida; order Malpighiales; family Euphorbiaceae; genus Jatropha; species Jatropha podagrica. The sequence continues at coordinate 87,453 of CANUEP010126277.1, read as the reverse complement.
AGTTTTGCTTTTAATTGATTCCAGAGGTCCTCATCAAAAGATCTAAGGTCTTGAGTCCATGCTAAATCCCAACTCCACTTTCCATTCACAAAAGAAACACATTCACAAACTTTTAACCTTTTGTTAAATGATATTCAAAATAGGCATGGGAAGACAAATGAAATAGGAACGTCATACAACCAAACATCCAGCCAAAAATGGATTTGAGTGCCACTTCCTAGCACCCAGCGGAATCCCTGCTTGAAAATGTCAAATGTTGGGCACGATTTATCTCCTAGACAAACAACATCATGCCAAGTAGGAGAAAATTTTTTCCATAAAGCAAAATCCATATCATTTTTTAGTAAAGCATCTTCACCATACATAGAAATCAATATTTTTTTCCATAGAAAATATCTGTCATGTTTGAAGTGCCACCACCCTTGCCTAAGAGAGCCAAATTTTATCTTCTTAAAGATGATAAACCCAACCCTCCACGACTTTTGCTAGAGGAAACAACATTCCAAGTAACCCAATTTAGAGATTTTTCATTCTCTAATCTTTTACCCCATAGGAATCTCTTCTGAATTAACTTAAGCTTCTTAATAACTTTTAGAGGGGCTTTAAAGATTGTCACATAACAAAGGGGGAGGGAAGAAAATATTGATTTAATGAGAGCAATTTTACCACCCATCGACAAATGCCTAGCTTTCTAATTTGACAGTTTAGTTTTGAATTTGTCAATCATAGGCTTCCAAGTTGATAGCTTTTTAGGACTACAACCAATGGGAATGCGAAGATAAAATGTTGATAATTGATCTAATAGACAACCAAGTAGACGCGCAAATAAATCAACCTCATCTTGATTAAAGTTAACCCAAAAAATTCTACTCTTATTGAAATTTACCTTTAAGCCTGATAGTAACTGAAATCAAAGCAAGAGTCTTTTTAAATTGGAGATTTCACCAGAGTCAGCCTTGTTAAATATAACGGAGTCATCTACGAACTGAAGATGTGAAACAACAATGTTTTGAGACCCAATTTTAACACCAGATAAGAAACCTTAAAGGATCGATTTTCTTAATAAAGTGTTGAGACCCTCGGCAACTATTAAAAACAGGAATGGTGATAGGGGGTCACCTTGTTTAAGGCCCCTAGTCATTTTAAATTCCTCAGTTGGGCTCCCATTAATAAGAACAGACAACCTATCCATCCACACCATCTAGTGCCAAAGCCCATCTTTTGCATTATAGCTAGTAGAAAATTCCACTCAACCGAGTCGTATACCTTTTCAAAGTCTGCTTTAAAAATTAAACCCTTGACTTTCTTCTTTTTTTTAACTCATCCACTACCTCATTACAAATTAAAATTCCATCTGATATCTGACGACCACCGATAAAAGCCGATTGATTTTCTCCAATAATAGAGTGCATGACTTTACACAATCTGAGGGCTAGCAATTTGGATAGGATCTTGTAAATGCTACCAATTAGGGAGATGGGTCTAAAATCTAAGAGACTTTGAGGAGAACCCTTTTTAGGAATCAGAGCAATAAAGTTAGAATTTAGCCCCTTTGTTAGCTTACCATTAGAGAAGAACTCTTGAAAGAAACTGACAAGATCACCCTTTATGACATCCCAGCATTTGCATATTTTATGTATTTCTATCGCACTTTTGGCAATCAAGAAGGACCAAGGGCAACATGCTTTTGTAAATTAATTATATTTTAAGCTTTTAATTGAAATATTAGTACTCTGTTAACAATTTGAATACCTAATTTTGCTGCATAAAAGAAAAGATCCTATGGGCAAATATTAAACCACCGCCACAGCGCCAACTGCTCTTCAGGCCACCACACCTCAGCCTCCTTTTGCGTCACTCTCTAGAGATGCAGCAACAGCTCCTTGACCTCCTGTCTCTTGTATTGTCTCAGCCTAAGGTCGTGCCATCCCCTCCAAGTCGCTCTCTCTCTCCGCTCGCGACATTGGTGAGTATAACTGCCCAGGCAAGCGACGACATCTTTGAACGGTTAGCTCCAGCAGCTGTCTCTTTCTCTCTCTTCGATCCAGCAAGATCGGTTGGAGGCTAGCTAGTCCAACCTCTTTCCAGCTACCATTAGTCGAGACACTCGTATTTTGAATTTTGCTCCTTAATTATTGGGACAGAACAAAAGAGCGGAGCAAGGATATATGTTTTATCTTTGTGGGTGAGAGGATGGAAGCATAACAAAATAGGAGTCAATAAATTTGGACTTAAGCAGATATATGTAGTTCACCAAAGGCCTAAGCGGCTTAGATTTCTCCGTCTATCTGTTTGGATATTTCGCCAAAGACCTAAGCAGCCCATAGACAGTCCATTCGCTCGGATATTTCTCTAGAGGCCTAAGTGGCCATAGACAGTCCATCCGCTCGAACATTTCCCTAGAGGCCTAAACGGCCCATAGATAGTCCGTCCACTCAGACATTTCTCCAGAGGCTTAAGCGACCATAGACAGTTCGTCCGCTCGGACATTTCTCCAAAGGCCTCAGCGGCTATAGATAGTCCCTCCGCTCGGACATTTCTCCAAAGGCCTAAGAGGCCCATAGACAATCTATCTGTTCGGACATTTCTCTAGAGGCCTAATGGCCCATGGACTAGTTCTCCATACAAAGGGATAGTTCACTAGAGGCCTAAGCGACCCAATTTTCTCCATCCGCAGCCCAGTTTTATCCGTCCAATGGGACAGTTCTCCAAAAGCCTAAGCAGGCCCAGTTTTCTCGGTCCAATAGGATAGTTCGCCAGAAGTAATCTGAACAACCTAACCTAATCTTTTGAATCTACAAGTCGAGGTACACCACTTTCACCATTTAACTTAACTGGCACAATTGATAAGTCATCATTATCCATTGAAGCGAAAACTCTCTAAGCATGTATTATAGATACCAGTCTGAATAAATCATTAGATTGTGAAGACGTTATTTGCTAAACATACTTAGATTGCCCAATATTTTAAACAATGATATGTTCGGACAATAAAAGAATAAATAAAAAGCTAAGTTAATAAAGAAGACTACAAATTAGAAACTCTCTTTTCATTAAGTTCAAATTCTTTATATTAACAGTTACAGAATTTCTACAATAAGTTATAAGAATATTACATTTGGAGATAAATGACCAAATAATTAATTGGGGACTACTGTTAATATATTATAATAAATTATTATAATTAAATAAATAGACTTATAAAATAACTCTAAATAGAAAATTAATCAGAATTCAGAATCTTTATTTGATACGAACTATTCGGACTCCACTATATATACGCTAAATATACCATAAAATCGGGCTAATCACAATCACAATCTCTCTTAAAATTCTGAGAGTTTAATAGATTTGATCCTCTACAACGCAAACTCCCCGTGAACAACTCCTTTGCATCCAAGGGCGAGCAGGGATTAAATGACCCGGGTTTGAATAACTCTTGCAAATATATATATAAAAAAACAAAGTCTTGTTAAGCAATACAGATACCCATAATATTGCAATAAACCAACTTTCTAACAATGCCATGCATCTTGACATGATCATGCAAATTTGAATGGCTGTAAGAGCTTTAAAAATATATTATCAAACCAATATCCTTCTAAATAAGTAAAAAATCAATGGAGATGAACTTTGACAAGTGCACTCCCTAATAAAATATCATTTTTGACTGTTCTGATATGAGGACGGTTGACAACCGGATTTGATTAAATCTTTCTCACTTTGTAAATAGTGATTTACAAAACAAATTACATTATTCTTATCCTCATCTTCTCTTATTTTTTAATTTAAAATGCTAACACAGTTCATTGCATATAATTATTCCAGAGATTGGCTCAGAAGAGAAATTTGCAGTCTTTGAAATTTGATATAGTCAATGAAATGACGACACCCAAGTGGCCAAGTGGGAAAGAGCCCAAGTGGATCAGCTCTGAAACTACTATACAACATATCAAGAAACCCAGACGCCAAGCCGCCCATGTTTCTGAATTTTCAGGAATAATAATTAACAATAGTATATCAAGAAAACCCCATTGCCTTTCTTTTCCTATAAAAAGCGGTTAAATTGCAGAGAATGATATATAGCTCGATTTACACATCCATTACTTTTCTATTGCAGAACCCCAGAAATGGCAGAAGAAGAAGACTGTCCAGTAAAGCTATTTCGTAAGTGGGATAGTCCTTATACTATCACAGTACAAGTAGCCCTGAGGATCAAAGAGCCTACATTTGAGTACATAGAAGAAGACCTCTCTGATGATACTCAGATTGCCAAGTACAATCCAGTTTTTAAGAAAACTCCTATACTAATACACAACGGACAACCCATTGAAGAATTGCTTGTCATACTTGAGTACATTGATGAAACCTGGACAGACAGTCCCCTCTTGCCTAAAGATCCTTATGCCAGAGCTAAAGCTCGCTTCTGGGCGAAATTTGTCGTTGAAAAGGTATAGAGAAATCTGTTTTACCTCCTTCTTGTAAGTTTTTAAGCATCATTCTGGTCTAATTGGTATTGCAAATTTATGATCACAGGTCTACCCATTGGGTACAAAGGTTATTGAAGCTAAAGGGAAGGAAGAGCAAGAAAAGGTGATTGAAGAAGTTTATCAGCATCTTGATCGTCTTAATGATCTGCTGGCAGTTCAAGGAGAGCAATATGCATTCTTTGGAGTTGGTGAGATTGGACTAGTTGATGTTGTGGCATTCGGTATAGCCTATGAGTTTTTAATGATTCAAAAAGCTCTTGAAGTTGAGTTGATCCCTACAGAGAAATTCCGATCTCTAGGGATGTGGTTAGGATTTCTGTTTGAAGTTAGTCTCTTCACTGATTACCTGCCAATTGAAGATGAACATGTTGCTGCCATTAAAGCTCGTCATGAGTCTGCGCAATCTGCTTGACTAATGACTGTTGCTTATTCACTTATTTATTTTTCTCATATGTTCTTGTTCTTTCTTGCTTTGATCCACTTAATTTTGTTATGAAATTAATCAAATTATGCTTGAATGGATTGAAATTATAGTGTGCTAATAAAATGTTGCCTTGCTTGTGTCATCTATTAGATCTGTGACATTGTTTTTGAATTTTTTTTTTAATCAAAAGCCAGTTGAATTTGTGCTAAATAACTATACCAATGACATTTCGGATTTGAACTTCCAGTCAGAGCCATATTTACCTCAACAAAAATTACTTCATCTCCTCTACTTAGACCAGAGTACAAACTGCAAAATCAGCACAATGGAAAGACTTTTGCTCGAGTCGATCCCCGCGGTGACTCTACTTTATGTAGTGTTTGAGATTGTATTCCCAAATCTTTGTACAATCTTGTAGTCCAATTTCTTCAGGCTGCATTTTGATAGATCCCTGGAAATCAGAACCAGAACCAGAACCAGAACCCACCTCAACCTGATTGTTGAAGAGAAATACATTAGAGGATAATGCTTCAACACAATTAAATCTTTTTAAACACTCGACATTCAAATCAAAATTAACTTTCTAATAAATGTTGTACATGCCTCGAATATTGAAAGAACTTTCCAAGACTAAGATGTTCATCATTAGTACTGGCAGTAGGTACTATCTGCCTCCAAGCCAGGTCCCATTGTTCTGTCCATTATAAATTGAAGTACAAATATATTTCTAAAACTCTATGATATCAACTTTTATTTTTTTTTTTTTTTTATCAGCAAAATAAATTAATTTTATTAGAAACTATGGAAAGCCTATGAAATGTCAAGACCTTGATACTTGAAAATGGAAATTGTATTGGAAATTTCAGAGACCTGTTTGCTGATGCGCCTTCTAGCACATGCGCAATCTTGATTTCAAACTTCCACCAGCCATTACAATTTCTGAGATCAATTGGATAGTTTTTTTTTTTTTTCTTCTGTTTCTACATATGTTTTCACGCTGGGGTGGTATTCAAGAATCCATCACTGCTGATTCAACCACCTCTTGGTTTGGTTACTCTCCTTTAGAATTGGGAAGAAAAAAGCATCTAAAGACTTTCACAGTTGGATCAAATGCAGAGATTTACAGTAATTGTTCTCATTTTTAAAAAATTCAACAGAAAGTCCCCTTGAGTTGTTGAAACAAGAAAAAAAAAAAAGGCAACTGGGGAATTACGATTAGGCTCAGGAGAGGAAGTTTCTTATATTCCAATATTAATCTGGTCAATAATAGCCTTCCAAGTAGGCAACTGGGGGATACTGCAAGTGGATCAGGTCATCAATGGCAGCGAAACTACAAAGCAGATGGTCTTCTGAATTATCGATGGATAATAACAGTATAAAGAAACCCATAAAAGGTAAACGAATTATCAGATCTTTTGCTCATTATGAATATTGGTCTAATTGGTACTGAAAATTTCAGACAGATTTTTGCATTGGAACCAAGATTCCTTACAGCTAAAGGGGGGAAGCAGCGAGACAAAGTGATAGAAGAAATCCATGAGCAGCTTCTGTATCTTGAGAATCTGCTTCAAGGAAAGGAAAAGGTAACGTTTGGAGGTGATAATTTTGGAATAGTTGACATTGTAGCATTTTGATATATATATATATATATATACGTACAGCTTGTATATCGGATTTACCGTTGTTGCTGTGGCAGTGGCTGGTCTTCAGTTGCGTCATTAGTCGTTATTGTATATAAATTTCGTGTTTCACTGTTTTTTTTTTATTGTTTCTTTTTTCTTTCAGGGTTATCCAGTTCCTTTTTTTTTTTTCGTTTTTACCGTTTCCCTTGCAAAGTTGGTTAGTTATTTGTTATTATCTTAATAAGTATTATTTCATGACATTTAGTTAAAAGTGAAATTTTAAATCTAACTTTTGCTTAAAAGCCCTTGCAAATATGAAATATAAGGTTGAAATTTGCAGTTTGACTTCTTCTATATATATATAAAAATTTGAGGTCAGCAATGTATAATTCCAGAGTCCAAAATGTCAAACAATAGCTCTAAAACTTGGAATTGTGAGGCCCTGAAAAGTGAAAAGTCTAAAGAATTTATGTCATAGGCTTGCTATAAAGGGCTGAGAATCAAACAAGTCGTATCCCAAATTGTTTTCAATTGCAGGAATGAAGCTATTTGGTATACTTGCAAGCCTTTTAGTCACACAATAGCAATAGCACTACCCATCAAGATGAACACCTTCCCATAATTGGATTTCTATATCGCTATGATCACTTCCATGTCCATGATTAGTCTCATTATCAAGAAAGATATGCAGATTTCATAATTGGTAACTATCACCAGCTGACAAAAATATAAACACAAAATGGTTCAAAACTCAAGTTACAAATGTTTGAACTGCAATTTCAAAAAACAGATTTTGCATCTATACATGTAAGCTAGGATCAGCCTTTCGCTTGATTTTACATGATTCTTCTGCATTAACATTGCTGCCTACCTCCCGTCAGCTCTTAGCCCCCCTTTCTGGGTGCAGTCTCCAGCGATTCGTCTACAATCCAATCATCCATCAGATAAATCTCCTCAGCAATAAGATCACTTTCAATGCCAAATTGTGTGTTCTGCAAGTGCATGTTATAGTGAAGATAGGTCAAATCATTTAACTCTTTGGGCTCAATACAATTCGATCCATTTCCAGGAAGGTTTTCAGCCAAACTCCTCTTCAGCCCATATCTCGAAGCACCCTCACAAGTCTGGCTTAGGATTCTTACCGCAAATTTTTGCAGCTCAGGATATTGTTTCCCATAAGTAGACCACCATTGTACTGCATTCAGATTTACAGGATTTAATTTCAAAATTATTTTCCTCTTTATCACGATTACACCACCAAGAAGAAAACTAACCGCAAGGGTTCAAAGAAAAAAAAAAAATAGATCAGGCTTACCTGGAGAGACATTGGTTCTTTTGTCATTGGCACTCCCATCTTTGAATGCACCTCTAGCATGTCTATACTCATCAAGCTGTGAAGATATTAGATCTTGCGTCTGCTGATCTTGTACCATACGAACAATACAACATAACAGGCCAAAAGCAACTTCAGGATCACTGTAGAAATCAGTCGAATAAAAGAGACTCGGATTTAAATAATAGCCAGCAGCATGTAAAGGGCTATGGAGATGGTTGTCCCAGATCTCATCAATTACTTGCCAGAAAGGCATATATTGTGATTTCTTGTTTTTAAATTCCTCTTTAATTGTCTCTTTTGCTTGATCCATTGTTTCATATATGTAACCCACTTGAGGTTTATTAGTCTCAGTAATTAAGCTCAGAACACGTAGCAGCGGTATGGTTGCCTTCAAGGTCATCTCAGCTCCATTCCAGAAAGAGATATCCTCGATCAAACTGACCACTCTCTTTCCCTTTGGGGTGGAAGCCCAGACTGAGGTCAACCACTCAGACGAAGTAAACAAGTTCTTCAAGTTCTTCTTTTCTGATACGATATTCTCTAAGGTCAAGAAAGGCACAGCAAACTTCATCTTGGATGGCTTTATTAAGTCACATCCATGGGTATGATTTTTCATAAGCTTCAAAAGTTCCCCTTGTCCATATAGAAACTTCGCAATGATCCCAGCCTTGTCTACTGTCCCTTGAATGCAATCTAACATTGCCATCTTTTCTAGCATGAGCTTGATACAATAGGATACACTAACACTCCAGAAAACTGCCCTACGTTTAACCATAAACTGCATACCAACATCTCCCACCCAGCCTGTTGTCGAACATGCTATAATTTGAACTACATTGTTAATTCCTACCTCCTCGATAACTCCATCAAGTAATGATTGCAGAGCATCTACATCATTGATGATAGCTGATACATCAGCTGAACGAAGATAAATTGGACCCTCAGGACATTCCACCACAAAATTAACAAGATGTTGACCCTTCTCATTGACCCATCCATCCAACAATAAACTGCATCCAGTGCTGGCCCATGAATGTCTAATGTTATTCACATATCGTTGCATGTCTTTCACTTCTTCCCGTAGAATCCACCCTTTCAACTCCTGAAGAGTAGGAATTTTCACCTGGCCATTGCCAAGAGTTGCATTAAGCATTCTTCTGAAGCTAGGATAATTGGCAGCACTGAAATCAATACCCGTTTCATAGAAAAATCTGCCAATGCATTTTTTGGTCTGCCTTGACAATGCATCTTCTTTTTCTTCACCATCTATGGCTGAGTTTGAATCAAATTTTCTGTTATGAATCAGATGATGTTCTGTGACAGAATCCTCTACTACAGAATCAATCTCTGCCTGGTTTCTGCTCCCACAACTAGCAGTTTGACTAGCTTCATGCTTGATATGCTTGACGCAATCCAAAGCAGGAGACAAATTTCTCTTTGATGGGAGATATGGCTGGGATAGTTTTCCAACTTCCTTTGTCAGACTCACTTTTTTGTTTTCTTCTAACATATTTCTAAATAGTGTCTTCACATTTTCAGGAACTTTTTCACAAGGTATGACATCTTTCCCTACACCTCCTAAGTGGCATTTGAGACGAAAGAAGCCGCTGATAACTTTACCACAATAGTTGCACTGAACTCTAACCTTTTTCTTATCCACAGCAGTGCCATGATCATGAACATTGATGAAGGATTGAGCAGTAGTCGTTATTCTACATTTGAAGAAACAACAAATGCTAGAAAAGCAAATGCTTAGTCAAGACCAAGTCAGGTGCTTTAACTGCAAATTCATACAAAATGTACAATTATATACACAATCAATCAAGAGAGGAAGAAAATCTTAAAGCACATTCACAAAAGTACATTAAATCTTATTGCCGCTATTTGGTCAAAATAAACGATATGTTAATCATGATACGTTCTGAATATCAATCAATTAAATAACAACAATTCAAGTAACTTGCATGTGTGTGGGTTTGCACAGAGAGAGACTAGAAATATACAAGTGAACAAACTATATAAATCTTCTTCTTGTGCCAAAGATACTTAGTAAAGGGAGCCATCTAAGGATCAGTTTAACACTACATTTTCCCCTATATGCTAAGAAAAATTTATATTTACAAGGTCTAAATTCAGTGTATTTGAGACAGATTATCATAATCATCCAAGATAATAACAGACAGCAAAGAAAAAAAGTTAAAACATTTAATGTCATTAGGCTATAATAAATGGTGAAAAAGGCAGAATAATAAAGAAAACATGTTTTTATATCATTTACACATTATTAACAATATACACTACGATGAAGAAGTTCTTCAAATAATATATGTAGACACACACACACACACACACACACACTTCATTTGCCAAGAAAAAAGTTACGGGATTCCTTAGGACCATTGAATGCTACCATCCCACTATTAGTGTTGCTATACTTCCACTAGTTCTATCATTATAACCATCACTATTACACGATCACCTACAAGACCACATCGCAATTATACCACCATAAAAACTTTTTCCCTCACCTTTACCATTACCAGCTTTCATATTTCGTTATTACCATTTCTATATATACTTGTTAGAGAGGTGAGGTTTTTTTTAAGATAGTGCTTTGTAATTAGTTTGAACTCAGGAGGAAAAATTATATTTTGTTTTTTTTTTTTTGTGTCATAAAATGACCTAAATTAATAACAACATTAAAGAATTTAATATACTTGTAAAAAGCATGACACTTTATGATCTTTTGCTTCGTCTCGGAATGGACTTGAGCTACACAATGAGATAGCTTTAAACTGAAGGATTAAGCTCCAAAACTTCCTTGCATTCAAGGAGCAAGGGTGAAATGAATCATTGGAACAAAACCCTTAGTTAAAAAATTTCAAAAAAAAAAAAAAACCAAAAAGAACAAAGTTTTGGGAAATAAAAAGGACATATACCAGACCTTCAACTCCATAGTAAAAACAGTCAGTTATTCCTTATGCAGTTACATACCCGAGTGATGATCAAGCAGCTGGTTTTCAGAATCAAATTTACTCAAAATGGACTGAAAATTTAATATTTTTTTTAGTGAAAAGAAAACCCTCGTCCCAAATTCACATACCTATAGAATAAACCAAATAACAAAGAAATGTAGAACTTACTCATCAAAATCAGAAATTGTAAAAAACAGAGATAGACATAGTTAAAGTACCTTTAAACTTAAGCTCCAGGATTTGAAAGCCCTAACTGATCAAAGATTAAGAAGTAAGAACTCAAGTCTGGAATCAGCTGCTTGGCGAATGTTATATACAGTTTTTATGCAAGTTTTGGCCCTGTGCCAAAGTCATGACACTTTGCATAGATTTTCTTCTCCTTTTTACGTTTCCTTTCCTGTACGTGCGAAATAGTACGGCCACACGCATACGGTAGCGAGTAGTTTCACGCTCTCATCTCGGGTGTGCCACCGCTTCCCCGCTTGTTTTCAGTTTCGTAATTTAAAAAGATAGAGGATAATTATATAAAATATTTTTCTCTTCTGTCTTTTTTTTTTTTTTTTTTTTTTTTTTAACTAAATGCTCTTATTTAAAATTTATACCATATACAAATCTCAGAAATAATGCAGTTTTTTTAAATATTTTTATTGAAATTTGTAATAATCTAATATATCTTTAGACATGATTAATTAAATAATTTCAATTTAAGAAATATAAGTAATATTTTGTTAAAAATTTTAAAAAAATATATTTAATATTTAATTACAATTTAAGGATTTTAAATAGAAGAGAGATAAGTAAATGAGAAAATATATAATTTTAGTTTAAAAAAAATATATGACATTCTTTTTGGTATTTTGGTACTGAATAGGAACGTTCCTTCAACAAAATTTCTTTTTTATTTTATTTTTTTTACGTCAAAGAATTATTATTTAAACAAGTTTTGAATGTTTCCTATTTAAGAATAATTTTTTATTAGGAGTCATTTTATTTGGAAAGACTTGTAACTTTTCTATATTTGTAAGATTTTCTGAATTTAGCATAGATTGCTATTTATTATAATTGAAATGAATTGAATTGATTCAATTCGATTTGATCGGTTTAACTCAAGGTTTGCTTAGCCCTAAGTAAAATTAAAAATTAGGAGTCAAAATTGACATACCCAATGAGGTCATTTCCATTGATTTGTCAATTTTGAACAATACCCGAGTACATTTCAATTGATCAAATTGATTCGATTCGATAAACTTGGTAAAAAGAGTTGAACCATCAAAAATAGCAAACCAAATTTATCACACTGAATCGGTTTAGTTTTTCCCCGTGAACCAAACAAAAATGCTGACCCGAATTTGACGTCTAAATGCATGAAAAAAGAAATGAAATTACAACTTGAGAAAGGATACAGAGAAACATCAATTTGATTATTATGGTCAGGATCTCTGATCATAGAAAACTATTCATCAAGGTAATTGCATAATGGCCTAATAGTAATTGCACATACAATCCAGTAATAAATCCGGATTCAAATCTCTCTTCTTCAATACTCAAAAAGAAACGGTAGACATGTAATTTTTCAACCAATTGGCATAATAATATATCCAATAGATAAAACCATTGATCGGCTCAGCTCAGGACGTAATTCTACATGTAATCCTCAATAAAGAAAAGATTAGCAAAGTGAAAAATAAAAAATTCTGGACCCTATTGCCACCAAATCCTGATAATTTCAGGTGAAATAAAGTTCATTTGAATAACCATACACATGTGAACTCCATACCAAATCAATCAATGGCCTAGACTAAGACCTCCATTTTGTCCTTGGCGTTCATAAAACCATATTTCATTTTTCTTTAATGCATACAACACCAGATATATGCCTCTATACAGATGAAGGAGAGAGGAAAAAATTGAATAGGTAAAAAATGCAGTAACACCTATCTTGCTGGTATTTTCTCTGACAGCAAAACCAATAAACAAAAGAATCCCACTAGTGCCGCTTCATCTCACGGAATATGTTTGCCACCTTCGGAGATAATCTTGGGAGAAATTTAAACATCTGCAATACAAAATACAAACACAATATTATGTGAGCTTATTTAAGAGGTAATAGGTTTTTAAATATCCAATCAAAACGATAAACGCTATTTTATAGTATTCGGTAATATAATATTTGAACTGACTTTTAAAGGTTAAAGTAGCGTTTTATAAAAGATTAACTCATGTAACATTTAATTTTTAAAGTTTTATGAAAAGTGATTCAAATAGTTAATATTTAAACGTTACTAAAACAGCTAATAGCTATCAGAACATCTAATTTTGACAAACAGACCCATATAAAACACTAATTAAATGTTGATTGCAAAGTACAATTCTGATGATGCTTCATTCTATAATCTTAGAAAGGCGCAATTTTCATGAACACACAGTTGAGAACACGAAAACATCAGTCGTCAAAACAAGACCTGAAGGTTCAAATCATACTCATGCACCTTGGCCACCTTAATGTGGCATCAACCTATTTACAAAATGTTACCTCTCAAATGATAGTCATCCAAAATAGAAATGAACAAAGGATTCCAATTAGTTAGAGCAAATTGGCCTTTGTGTATAGCATCAGTGAGTAATCAAAAGATCATTTCAGAACATGATTTAATCATCAAAGACTCCAAAATTGTGCCAGGATTCTATACAGTCTATAAAAGTACCTAACTGTAGAACTTAGAAAGTATGTTCTGTTAATTCTTATGTTCTTAAAATCAAGCGGACTCGAAAAGTGGCAGTTTTTTTTTAATTAGTTTGAGAATGAAACTCTGAGCACCCAGCTTACAGTATTTGTTGATACAATTCAGATTCCCTAGTTTCCCAATAACTATAAATCAAAAATGCTCACTTTATGATTATACATACATACCACAAACACGCACGCGCACACAACACATATATTATATATATTTTCTATTATTGCCCTTGACTAAGTTCTATTTACACAATGCTTACAAAGGAAATGAACTATCAAAACTTAGTTAAAAAAAAAAAAATGCAAATGATAATCTAGATTTGCAGGACACATATTCACACAGACACATATGCTAAACTTCATAATTATTACCATATCAAAATATTTTCATAATTCCACATGCCTGTACTTAAATTATTGCACTTAATGTGGAATGTGGGCAAGTAATCGATTGTAATATAACTGTATTTGCATGAAGGTTTCATTACTCTAGGCTATTTTAACAGTTTGTCCTACTATTTCAGACAGCTACACTGTTGCAAGTTGATGTTTTAGTTAGAATATGATCAATGAAATAAGATTCTCCTCCTGGATTAAGCATTAGGATGTAAAGAAAATTGAATAAACAGTATAACAGAGGGTCAAAGAAGAAAAATGCCATGACCACATCAACTTCATGTCTAGAAAAGCAAAAGCAAAAGCAAAAGAAAAAAAATATGAAAAAAAAAAAAAAGAAAGGATCAAAACATGCATTTGAGTTTTAAAAAATACTGTAGAACATACCCAAAGCTTCACACATGCATCGATAATAACTGGAACCAGGCAAATAAAAATAGTTATTGCAGACTGATCCGCTTCAATCCCATAGTGCTCAACAATTATCTCCACTAAGGTTTGCCAACCAGATTCAGAATGATACCTGCAGGTGCAGCATTTGCCCATAAAAAGAAAAAAGGCATTATAAACACAAAAGAGGAAGTTAAGTTCATAGCAAAAGATTGCTTAGATTTGTTTTTGAGTAAAAAGTCCTGGAAGCAACACAGGAAAATTTATGTATGAATACTCAACAGGAAAAGTTATTTATCACACAAATTTTCATGCTTCCATCTGTTACAACAGGACCGAACAATATTAAGCAATGAAGGGGAAAATTTTTAAGTGGAGAATAGGAAAGAGATTCAACTTGCAGAGTGAAACAAGGAAAATTATAGACTTCATATTAAGTCTAGAATTAATATCAGGCTAGCCAATTTTCGACATTTTTAATACAACATCAGTTACAGTGAACTTCTACTAAACTAGTAGGGTAAAACAGATATGCAAAGGGAAGCATAATCTCATGAAAGTCACAAAGCAGAAAGCATTACCCTAAAAAAATGTCTGTAACAAGTATAATTAGAAATGCCTTGCCAGTGTCGGAAATATTATTTATTATCTTATATCCAGTAAATTTCAGCAAAGCTACCTGCAAAATTGAGGCAAGGGGAAAGATGATAGTTAATAAACTACAACATCTGAATGCAGGGTCAAGTTAATGAAAAATCTGCCAAACGGACAATATAGATGCATGTCATTATAAGAATCAAAACAAATTTCCCAGCAATATAAATTATCTTCGTATTAAGTCCTTGACAAATAACAGCAGCTGGAACAATTTTATAACTCTAAACAAAGTGCATGATGCTCATTAATAAGAATTGTAAAATGTTTCCATTTTTCGAGATGAAAAGACCGAAAAATTTCATGCAGCAATGAAGATAAATGACAGAACAGTATAAATAAATATAAAAGAAAAATATAAGTTAGATAATGGTCAATGCAGCGCAAATCTAAGGACCAATAGTATTATGTCATTGTGCTGTTTACTACTCGAATAGATTCCTGATCAGATTACAGTAATTAAATTTCTACCTGAATTGAGAGGTGAGTAGAGGTCAAATTGAAAGTTACGTAGATGTCCACATCGGTCCTTCTGATGAATACAGCAAAGCTTCCTCTGCCCTTAAATGTGATTTGTCCCTTTAACTGGGTGACCACCAAAGACAGACCAGAGGTACAGAAACTGCACCTGGACACCATTCGTTGATTGATGTCACCCATGGTGAGAACGACCAACCCAGTCAGCTTATAATTATCTTTCTTAAAAGATCGAATGGATTGAAACTATGTTTTTGAAACTATTATCAGGAGCAATTTTGGGCAGTAAACACCCCAGGAGGTAAACATCCTATTAGGAGCAATTTAGTGTGGTAAAAACCCCAGTTAACATCAATAATAGAATTTGTAACACCCATTTGCTTTATCAATTGGATTTTGGTTCTTTCTGAGAAAAGAAGAAGATACTTATCAGTCTTTTTTTTTTTTTTTTATCCTTGAAAGCGTGTAGTAACACAAATTTGATCTTGGGATAATTGGCAGGACAAACCCAGAGTAATCCTGGTTCACACACCTTTATTTTATCAACACTGTCTTTGTAACTTTTCATTTTCTTGCTCATTTTGGGCGCATTTGCATTGCTATTGTAGCTACTATTCAGAACACAATCATCTTGAATTTGTTGATTAAAAGACAATAAACGTTTATTTGACATGTTTTGTCCATAAAAACTCCAAAATAGCCTCTTTTTATCTAAAAACAATTATTTTTTTTTAAAAAAATTCAATCCCAGTTCTAAATGGATGCTCTCTCTTCCTCTCCCCAGCTTTTATCACTGAGAACATTCTGAGGAGAAACAGCTAAGAATCTTATCATACTGACTTTACCATAGGAAGAGGCCCCTCTAGCCCACTACTCTAATACCTTACTGCTTTCTTATATAGTGAACGCATGTAAGAACAAGTTCAAACAAGCCCAATTAGTAAGAATGATTATCCTAGTTACTGTTCTTGCTTCAACCAGTACAAGTTTAAATTGATAAATGATTATGATGACAACATCAATGACAATGATGTCCATCCTGTAAACGATATGTAGCATGTAAACCATAAATAAAAGCATTATGCAAAGAGGGTGGATTGTAGCTCACTTTACTCTGATTGAAGCACAAAAGAATGAACAACGAGATCCCAAATACCATGTCTGACCATATGTTGGCAAATGCTCTACGGTTCTCTAATCTCCACTCATCCCGTAGCTCTAACCTGTTGAGCAAAAACCAGAAGTTAATAAGATTTTCGCCCTTGTTAATTAGAGGTTAACTTTTACTGAGCTGCATCAAATAATAGGAGCAAGGGGCTAAAAAGAGAGAAAAAAAAAAAAGGGGGGGCACAGATTGTAGGAAGCACAATGATATTACTTCTTTTAGATTTTTGGTAAGTTACCGCAAGTATCGTCTTAAATGAAATGCCACAATTATGATTGTGCTGCTGAAATTTTGATTCTAAAAATATTACAGGAATTACCATAAGAAACCGAAATACAGTCCAAAAATTAATTCGTGCACATAATCTTTAGCCAACTATAACAGTGAACTTATAATTCTTCATAATTTAAGATCATTAATCTAATGTTTACATGCAGTATACATAAAATCAATCCATTAAAAAGAATGCATTTACTGTATGCATATGTATCCTAACATTCCTCAGCTGTATAAATCCGTACACCAAACATTACAAATCTCAAGCAATGGAACATAGTTAATGAAAGTCAAAATATAAACATTTTTATCGAATTACTAACTTGACTCTTTGATCATATTGTCCTACACTATACACCTGATGCTAGGATCCAGGCCTACTGCTATGGGGCATTTATAACACCAAGCATTTCTGCCGTATATTTTGTTTAATAACTAATATGAAGAAAACAAGCAACTTATAAAATTTACAAAACAGAGAAAAAAAAAAAAAGAAAAGGGAAAAGGAAAGCATAGAAAGTTAGTAAGAACTCCCCCCCTACACTTAAAG
The DNA here is from genome assembly GCA_947857235.1 of Jatropha podagrica. Lineage (NCBI taxonomy): Eukaryota > Viridiplantae > Streptophyta > Magnoliopsida > Malpighiales > Euphorbiaceae > Jatropha > Jatropha podagrica. The sequence continues at coordinate 69,961 of CANUEP010126277.1, read as the reverse complement.
CTATTTTTTATTTCTGAAAGACCTAAATAGCACTCGACTGAAGACATATTTGCAGCATGAAAAACTCACACAATCAAACTATATAATGCAAAATGGTTCATCTTTGAGCAAGAATTTTCAGGGTCCAGCTAAAATGGAAGGTGATGGAAAATAGTAATGCCTTAACTACAGAGGATCAATCATATAGATAGAGATATAACGACAACAATACAAAGTTTTTAGGTATAACTCTTTCAAGATCTCAAATTTTGGAAGGTTCACTACTGCTTGCTCTCAGTGAGAGACGTTACATTCTACTTTCTCACTAGTGGATTCTGTCATGTGATGTCATTACTTTAACAGAAACTTTACCTTATTTGCAAACAATTTAATGAAGTAACAAGCTAGCATTATAACATCAGTTGCAAAAAGGAGCAAAAAACAGCAGTATTCTTACGCTCGATGCCGTAATTCCCACCAGACTTCCTCATCTGAAAGAGGTGGAGATTTACCGATCTCTACTTCAAACCGCAATCTTGCTTTCTCAGTATTTAGTTCCTTAACCATTTCGAGCTTTTGACTTTTTCTTACATCAAGCATCTGTGCTGCAAGTGGCACAGTCTTCACATACCTGTTTATGACATAGGGTTACTGGGCTTGCTCAGAAATTCAAAGCTTCAAGTTTACTGATATATCATTAAAAGAGATGATTAATCCTCAAGTAAGAAGTAGATATACTTGCTTTAGCTTAAAGAAATAACAAGTTAAAAAAAATTCAATAATACCACCAATGTTAATAATGCAAGGTCTCATGATGCATTGTGCCCTATGTTGAAATTGGCAGATTAACCTAGAACCATACTACCAAAAGAACTAAATGAGCAACTTCATAAATTCTTATTTTTTCACTTGAACCATTAAGGATAATGGATGTCTCTGAAGAGGAGAAATGAAATTGAAGAGGAAAATACTCTTGACTGATACCAATAATCATCAATCAAGAATGCCAATTTTGAGCAATAATTAATACTTAGCAAATACCCAAAGAATTTTTATCTCAGATGGTTTAGTTAGTCTATCATCAAACAGTGAATGTATCCGCACAATTCAAGTAGTAGGAGAAATAAGATGAAAGCAACCCAAAATGGAATGAGCTAAGAGTGATAAAATGGTTTTGATAAAACACCTCAGAGAGATTGACCATAAATGTGACATAATTGAAGAAAAGGGAAAAAAAAAAGAGCAATTAATAACATTCAGAAAAAAAAATAGCTTAAGCAAAGCTGCAAAGAAAAAATAAAACTTTAATTTGAAAAAATTTCTCAGTATCTTATTAGGAGGTTAATGTATGCAATTCTTGTCAAACAGTGTGACACAATAGGTAATCCTTTGAATCCATGACTTTCCTTTTCTATTTCATTTCATTTTCTTCAACTTAAAGTATATTTAAGTAATTCTAATAGAACCTCCCATTTTAGAATTTCTAAATAGGAAGAGTAGAAAATTGTTCAAGATTCTTTTGTTAAGAATTTATTTTATTCAAAAAGTTTCGTGATTCTCTCTATATAGACTCCATTTGGTTCATTCAAAATATTTTCTAGTGAACATTTTCATTAGTTTTTGACATTTGGAGTGCTTAGGGGAACTACAAGATATTCTCACAGTCAAAAGGAAAATTAAACAGTATTCAAGGAAGATGACATCCTCTCTTTGACTTTGACAAACTCATTAAGATGGAAGGACAAGGACTATCTGCAAAGCACATGGAAAGAAACAAAACACAACAAATCCAAGAGCCTGTAAGCGACGATCACAGAACATGAATTTCTAATCTGTTCAATAAATAACATTTCCTCCAATATTGTGGTTAAATATTTTACTTAGGTGTACAAGAAAGTGATGTTAAATGAGGTGCCGGACAGGAAACCTGTACCATGATTGCAGGAGAATAACCATTAGTGAGTTATCTTAAGAACATCGTTATAGTACGATTAAGAAAAGGTCACTTGCATTCAATACGAAATGGTCACATGCATTCCACTTTGGTATAATTTGGGTGCTTCTACATAAGTTCTTAGTCACAGATTGTTATGTTAAAAAAGGAAGCACCTTGCCCCTTAGTGTAAAAGTAGTTTTGACCACATGAATTATTTTAAACATATGAGACAGCAATAAAAAAATTCAGGTGGAAAAAAAAATATTTAGATGAGTGCAATTAGAACTAAAATGATAAAGTTTCACTAAAAGGCAAAACTAGTATGCAGTAATCAGTACCTGTCAAGAAAAGGCATGAGTACGTAGTCATGAACAGCAAAGTCCAGTACCCAAGGGACTAATATCAATACTGCAAGAAATTTAGCCTGCAACAACGATGAATATGTCTAGGGTGTCAAGTCATGTGCTGATAAAAGGATCTGCACAAGTGAGGAAATTATTCACAATACAAAACAGGTTTTTTGACAGAGTATAAAGAAATGAAAATTAAAAAAGAAAAGAAATATATAGTTACAACATTTTATGCAACCAGGCATGTAACACTAGGGCCCATAATCCAAAAGTGCTAGCTGAAGTTGCTTCTGTAGTCATTTCACTTAGCGAATATATCAAGGATCCTTGCAGTGCACTATGGATAGAAGATATGCAAAGTAAATATCAAGGCTAAAGCTGTTGTAATGGAATCACACAATGCCAGTCGTCGTTTCTACTAAGGTTGCTTGAATGCTTCATAGGTTATGAACTTAATAATTAGTGATACATTATAGATAATATAGGCATAAAGAGATATTATCAACAGCAAATCATTCTAGATCATGTGACAATGCCTCTAGTCAAACAGAAATGAAAAACACCAAATGCATTATAGGCCTACATGAAAGATAATATGACATCAAGGTACGTTGGAGAAGAATGCATATAGGAACTTCATAATCATTCAACAAACAAAAGCAAGATAAGCATGGTACATTGAAGGTACAACCAAAGGCGTACCGAATTTAAAGAGGCATATCGGAAAACACGGTCTTCATATAATATATCCTCTTCTTCCCTACCAAGAACCAAATCCCTAACTGATTGAACAAACCCTTTCTCTGGAACAAGGTCTGACCGCACTTCATTGGCTGCACCATTACCATCCAAATCTTGACTCCACCAAGAACCATTGACATTATGATCATTAGCATCATCCACAATCCAATCCTCCCACCTTTTACTCTCCTCATTCAACATATCCTCTTGTGCTTCCCTCAATTCCACAATGGCCTCAGCTCTTCTCTTCCAAGCCTCAAACTTCTCTTCTTCAGACAACTCTTCATCACTAGCACTCTCTGATACCTCATCCTCAATCTCATGCATATCATCATCTCTTAAACCAAGCCAATTGCCATCATCGTCAAAAAAGAACCTTTGCCACCAACTTCTTTTCTTTGAATGACTGTTGCTATTTTTCTTTGCATTTGGAACTAAATAACAACTTCTCCGCTTCTTACTACTCAATTGAAGCAAAAATTTGGATGCATTGGTAGAAGATAAAGGTTTCCTATATGGGTTTTTATGAATATACACTAAGCTGTGGCATAAGACAATTGAAGTGCTCATTAAGAATAACATGTATAGAAGCCACCATTTTGGGCTTCTCAAAACAATAATAGCAATAAAACATTCCAAATTACACGAGACAAACAATCAAGCTGCTCACTGTCAACCAACAAAGGCATTATATAACTAATACCAAAATTTGAAACTCTTTGTACGGAAAAAGCCAAAATCCCTTATAATAAAATCCAATTGGTGAAGTTTCCCAAAAGACCCAGATATCCACTGTCCTGAAAAAACTGAGAAAAAGATAAAGATAGTACTGATATTCTTTGGAATCTGAAGCTCAAAGAACGAGCTGTGGAGACAGGACGGATGATAACGGTTTTGAGGTAAAGCGGATAACCCCGATTTATTTCAAACTACATGTCTACCCTTCATGGGTTTTGTCCGGACAGATAAGAGCGACGCTACGGTGGCATGCATGTAATTTTAGCATGCATTTGGGGCAATCTCCTAAAGTTGAGAGATAGAAGAGGAAAGCCCAATACTTCCAAGTTTAGACAATGTAGACCGATTTTTTAAATTAAAATATTTAATAATTTTAATTTTATAAATTAAAGAGGAGATTGAAAAGTTGAGTTTGAGATCAATCACTCAAAAGTGGCCCACGTGATGACTTGAATTGGTTTCATTTGGATTGTGAAACAGCTTCAATGCTGTCCATTTACAATTTTAGTGGTTCAACCATGAAATTTCAAAACTCAATAGCTTGTCGAATAAATATTTTCAAATTGACTCCTCAAAAACTTAAAGACCTATAATTTATATATGGTTCATGGAGCATTTGTTTGGTAACAGGATTTAAGCAAACCTACATAAAAATACTATTTTTTTAAATTATATCTTCAATAAAATAATACATAAAAATAGTTAATAAGTGAATAAGATAATTTTTATTAAAACGTTAATTTCATTTTTTATTGATAATATAAGTTAACATTAATTAACTTATATTAATAATAGTCTAAAAAGTCTTATTTTAGTTGTTGTTATGGTAATGTAAGTCTGAAAAAATTATATTATTTTAAACAAAATAATTTAACAATAGTGGAATATGTGATAAAATTATATTATCATTTTTCAATTTATATAATTGGATTGTACATTATAGATTAATATTTTTTTTATAGAAAATAATAACACATTATATAATTTTTTTTTATATATATAATGAATTCACTTCTATAATCATATTTAAATGTCATTTTAAATTCAACAACTAATCAAACAATTATTTTTTTACTCTAAACAACAACTAACAACTATTTATAAATAAAAATAATTATCTTTTTTACTTTGAAAAAGATAAAAACTTTTAACCCGACCCCAAAATACACAAATCCAGGTGGAGTTGAATATGAGTGTAACGCACCCAAACCCGCGAGTCAAATAAATGATGAGTAACGTACACAATTTTAAATACAATACAATTATTTAAGAGAAATAGCCGTTAAAACTAAATATGCTTAGAAACATAATTATAAAACAATTTTCACATGTAATGATATATTCCACCAACAACATTTAAGAAAAGTTTCTTCAAACACAAGCAATAACAATGAAAAATAAATTTCCTAACAACCAAAAAAATTAAAAATACTTAATAACATAATTGTATTGTGAACTACAACATGTTCTAATAGCAACATTTCAAAATAAATTGCTAATAAAAAAAGAAATAATTTAAAAGACTAAGACCTACTAAATTAATAAAAAATAAAATATTCATATTCAAAATTGTAAAGCAAATTAAGTTAATTTAAATAATTCATAATTACACATAAACGTATATGGCTAATATTATTTACCGATCGAATCGGGTCTAGGGTTTATATTGTGGACCCGCGATCCAACCCAACCCACTAATCATAAGAATGACTCAGCCAACTCAATCCCTTTATTCTTAAACCCACCAGATTGGATTAAATTGAGCCGCATTAAAATAGGTCATGTGCAGCATTATCCAGATCCATTCAAAAGAAGAATATTTGTGGTTCTCTGATTTAACTGCATTTATCATATCATGTACATTTCCTTATAAAGGATGATGAAGAATTTGTTTGGGACCAAAAGCAGCAACACTATCACTCAATTCACGACCATTGGTTTCAAATGGGAAGAACAAAACACTAATTGCTGAAGTAGCTATTATTACCTCAAAGAGAACTATGGCTTCCTTAATCTGGCAGCTATTCACTAGTCCTACTGCGACAAGAGGGCATACCATCCCACCAATCCTCCCAACAGCGTTTGCAACTCCATAGCCGGTTGCCCTCACAGACGTGGGGTACAGCTGGAGGAAAGGCAATATTGAAAAAAGTGTCAACCTCCAGGACTTGAGATAGGAATGAAGCCAAAAAGATATTTGATAACTTTCTTGGCAATATCTCAATAGTATACTTTTGCAAATTCAGGAGTAGAAAATGATCAACTATCACCTTTGGTGACAAGAATAAAATTGGACAAGAAAATGATGTGAAAGAAGGAAAATAATGTTCCAAGATCTTACCTCTGGGCAATATATGCATGCGACTGTAAAGGTTGCAATGACAAACATGCGAGCTCCAAATAACAAGACTGTTGTCCAAATTGCAGTTTGATAGGAAAAAAGCGGCAGAAGGAAAACAAAGGCCAAAACAAACATGAATATCATGGAAAGCTTGCGACCAACTCTATCCAGAACCACTGCAGATAAAATAAGCCCAGGAAGCTCTGCAAGATTGATTTTCAAGTAATATTTCTTAACAACTACATATGATAACAGTAAAAACTTAAGAGACGAATAATGAAATAGTTCAGTCTGAACAAATCACAAAATTAAGTACAAAAAAGAGAAGATTAGATATGCAGTACCTGCCAAACTAGTGACAAATAAATTAATGTAGATGCTATTATCCTGGAGATTTTCAAAACGCAAGATAGCTGAGCCACATTTGCTTTGGCTACCACTTAGTTCCGAGGTCAGCAATACAATACCATAATATGAAAATGCATTCCCAAAGCATAATACCCATAAGAGAAGCGTTGTTCGAATTAATTTCGATGAGAATAGTGTAAGAAAAGACGAGAAGCCTGATGTACTGTTCAAGATATTTTCACTAGCTGAGGAAAGTAGAGGGCTATAGCCTGATGAGGAAGATTGTTCATCCAATCTGGTTGTACTATCAGAAACGAGCATCCCATGTGGTAATTTTGTCTGGTTGAGCAAAGCTATTTTCTCCAGGATTTTATGTGCATCACTTGTTCTACCTTTTGTGCATAGATACCTTGGAGACTCTGGTGCAAGAGAATAAAAGAGAAGTAGAGCAATTGATGGCAGAGAGGAGATTGCAAGTAACCACCTCCAACCCAATCTCGGCATCACTATCTGCAATAATAACAACATGAAGCATTTGAAGTCCCAAATCTTCAATTACTAGGATGCCAATTCCAAGTCTACAGCAGCTAAGAGACTGGAAGTTCCAGATTGATAAAACTTATGTTAAGCCTTAATAAACTTTATGCAATGAATTTTTGTTTACTAAAAACTTTGTGCAAGTTAGCTTACATATTTCTCTAAGAATAAAAGATGGCCAATTGACACTATCAGACTAACACCCCATTGTTAATAATGTAATTAATAAGGTGGGAATTGGATATGGAACCACAAACTTGATCTAGACCTAGACCCAACAACCACATGACCACTGGATTGATAATGGACCGTTGCTAGCCAATGCAAATAATGAAATCCCACGAATAAAGAATGCATACAGTAAACAGTTGGAATTTTATGGAAATTTAGGCCTTTAAGGAATTAATATTTTTGAATATAAAATGACAACCCAGTAGATTGCATTGATTTACAACTCATGAAAATTGGTTGAACCTCAGGTTTAATCTATTACCAGTTTCCTCCATAAAAGACTAGTTCAACTGCCAGGTTTGACTCAAAAAGGTTTGGAGTAGACCTGATCCAGGTTAGCAGCCAGTTTCTGGTTAAACAGGTCCAACTGGACAGTTCGGTCAGGTCTAAAAGAAATAATTACAGTAGATGTTTCATTGATTTTGAAAGGCATTTCAATTGATAAAAGGTCAAAATTTAAGTTAAACAAGTCAAGATAGTATGGGTACGTTAAGTTAAGACAGAGTTCTTTCTTTTTTTTTTTTTCTGAACAACCTAAAAGTGTGAATGAATTTTTCATGGTAGAGGTTCCATGCCATGTTATGTTTCAGAATTTCTCAAGAGTCAACTGCTCTTTTCACTGCAGAACCTTTTTCAATTGGATTATGTAGACTTAAAGCTCCATAGTCCATAGGCATATTACTAAGGAGAAGCTCTCTTAACTAACTTTGAGTTTATCTAAGCCTTCGAGCTTGAGCATAATCGGTGGGTGTGTTAACCATTATGTAACAAGATTACATAATATAGAGATGTTAACTTCACAAGTACCTGTGCCATGTTCCTACATGTCAAATACAGCCTGAAAACGAATTTCCTTTTCAAAGAACATTAAAGAAAAGAAAGAAAGAACACACTTTTGAATACAACTGGAACTATAAAGCCAAATGAAAACCAAACAACTTTTCACAAAAAACACAGAAAATAATGCCATCTTCATTTTTCATTTCCCCTTTTCAAATAATATTGGATAGGAACAGATTTTAATGAAATCAAATTAACAAACAAGAGTAATTTGGAGAATAATTGAATAGTTCAGGAAAAAGAGCATACCCATGCAAGTGAAGCCTCAAAAATTGTTCCAAATGTCCAGAAAGCTGAGAAGAAAACCATCCACATGCCTCTGTTTGAAGCAGGAACAAACTCTAGAAACCAAGTGGTGAATACAGGTCCACCACCCAGGCCAATACCAACCAATGAACGAAGAATCAATAATGACATATAATTTGGAGAGAAAGTGCTTAATAATCCTGCTCCACTGGTTAGTATAGTTGAGCCTAGAAGTCCCTTCCTGGAATAAACAATTGACCAATTTCACATAATTTCATTTACTTACTCTGACCAGATTTCACATAATTTCATTTACTTGCCCTGACTCAAAGCTCGATGGCTGAAAATTTGACATGGCCTTATAATAATTATGCATTCAAGTGTTTAAAAATCAATTGGTGATATCTATAGCTGGTTTCACATCATGATCAAAGGGCTTTATATGTGTTGATTGTCTTCATGGTGCTGTGTGCATGTTCATCTGCATATTAATGTACTTTAGCTACATGATATTCAAGAACTCCGCAGGTTGCATAACAGAAGTTGACTTCTTTCAGTTCAACTACTTAAATTCCCTGTACCAAAACCAAAACGATACTTATGTACTATTTTCAGGTATGATGTCGGTGACCTACCCATTTCTTATTGGAAATATGCCTGCTTACATTAGGAAAGTTTTACAAAATGCTAACACGGAAATTTTTAAGCAACAAAATAGATGGATAATGGATACGCTGTCACATAAAATTGTATGCCACTTGTGAAAGATAATGACACAATCTTACAAAAACTTCAGATGTTAGACAGTTAGCTCTCTCTTTTCTAATTGCTAACTGCCCAAAATCTCCCATCAAGTAAAAGCAATAAAAAATTAACATCCTTTGAAGCTTACTTGAACATATTTTCCAAGTTTAAACATTCAAAAGCAAGCCCAGCAGTCCATTTCTTGGCAACTTAAAGAATAACTAAAAGAAGAAAAAGAAAAGGAATACTACTAAATAAATAAATACAAGGTTCTCAAACACATTCTAGTCCTAGTTTGAAGAATCAAAGATATTATAGACCCATATTAGAAGAAATATAAAGGAGCAAAAATAACTAACCTCCTTCCTTTGTTATCTGATATAACGCCCCAAGAATATGCTCCAATTAGCATACCAGCAAAAACAACACTTGTCAGTAGGCTCTTTTGGGATGAGGAGAGTCCCCACTCAGTCTCAACAGCCAGTCCCACAAAAGAGAGAATCATAATTTCCATAGCTTCTGCAAACAAACCAAGGCCAGCATAAAGAAGCACAAGACCTTGAAATTTCCCAAACCCAACAGCTACAAGCGCCTCATCCAAAGTGTACTCAAGACCATATTCGTCCATTCTGTGGAACCAAAAATAAAAATTTGATAAGCCCAAAAAAAATGAATAACCAGTACTCCAATCAAAAGCAGAGAGTTCATATTTCTTCCTTTTTAAGCATTTCAATCATATCCCTTTTTATCCTTACAAAAATGTACGAACACTTGACCTTTCTTTTTATAGCAGCAGAAATAAACAGGATGAAAAGCAAGTGATGGATTAAAACCGGTTGCCGTATGCCATTTTGACACGTTACAAAAAAATGGCTTGAGGCACTCACTACTGAGTAGGTAAAAATGTAAATATGGATCCGGCGACAGACAAGAGCTGCCGCTTCATGTTTGAGGAAATTTAGAAGGATAGCGGATACTGGTGATCGAAAACACTGTATACACGTACACGGTATAAATGCTCCACTTATATATCCAACCAATAAAAATTGTTTTTACTTTCCTTTTTCTTCACGCATGGTCAAAATTACCCTTACAAGTAAATCTCATTTAATTTGCATATATATTAAAAAATTAATTTTAAACTTTATTTTTTCTAATATACCCATATATTATTAATATTTCATCAAAACTAAATCATAATTATCATTAAAATAGTATAATAGAAATTTTTTTTCCCTTGAGTCTTGAATTCGAGCTCTAAATATAGTCTCTTTAAATATTCATGAGAAAGCATTTTGCTACCCTTTCATAGGATTATCCAGCGCGAATCATAATTAATTGGTCCACGGCTCCATATATCGAATGATTAAAATTAAAAAAAAAAAAAAAAAAAAAGAGCTTTCCTTGTTATTTTAGTTTTGTTCATATCAAATCAAAATTTAATTAATAATAATATATAATTTGACTATTTTATTTATTAATAAAATAAGCATACTAAACAAGGGAATTAGTACATTTAAATATCATTCACTTCTTAAGAAAAATACGGGACTGGTGAAAGTACGACAAATTACAGACTCTGGAACGGAAAGAGTACATATTTGAATAGGCAGTAACTATTCTCATGAAACTATTTCATCAATTTCTTGTTTCATGCTATTCAGTAATTATGTTGCATGTTTCACACTGAGAAGTGCTTATCCAGAAATCTTTCTGAACATTACAATTTAACAAATGCTTCTTCATTGAATCGAGCCAAATTCAGTAATATATAACGTTGAGCTCGACTTCAGGACAAGCATAGACCAGACTGCTGGACTGATACCCAGTATGCAGCAAAATTTTCAACTTGCTATTGAGTCCATTGAGAGACAATTCAAACATATATTACACTTGGCCTACGTTAGAATCTTTAGATTCAACTGCTAGCCCAGAAAGTACAATGCAGAAAAGCACTTACCCTAGAACCGAACTGCTCTTGCTATTATCATTTCTATTTTTTCTGTAATTGAACTCTACTTCAATAAAATTTGTGCTGCCTCAAGCAGGGAAAAAATTGTGTATACATCAGGGACAATGGATAATCATTTCCTCACAGGTTAGCCAAAGCTCTTCACCTTCATCAACTCTGCCCTGAAGTATCATCAATTAATTTTGGGCTTCGGTTGCCTTGGCTTCAAGATAATATAAAGAATAGTGAGAACCGTTAAGAAAGCAGGTATTGTCGTCATATCAAACACGACATGCACTTTCCTCTCTGTTGTGCAGTGAATTGGGTGCAGAAGAGCTATAGTTGAATTTACTTGATCAGCAAACCTGCGAGAAAAACAAGATAATATCGATTGCTTACTCAATTCCCACCAACCATATTTTTTTTATTAAAAAAAAAAAAAAAAAACAAACAGGCAGAGGAAAAATGTTATATTGACATCTTCTGGAACAAACATTCAGATTAAGCTTACAGAAATTGGCACTGTTAGCTACTATCCGGTTTTGCCTCAGGCCGGCAATTTTATCTATGTCAAAAGTGGAGGAAATGCTTAAAGGCCCTTCCTCTAGGGCCATCAACAATGGGTCAGGCTGAGGGTCTGTGTCCATATGGGTTCATGTTCATGGCTGGCTATTCTATACTAGCAACTTTGCCCCCAGCCAAAAGTTGAGGAAGTCTACTGAAGCCTTTCTAGTGGGTGATGGGTTGGGCAAGGTCTGCGTCCAATATGAGGTATTATCTATTTTTGGTCCTGTGGGCTAGTTATTTTGCTCATTTAAGAAGGCAACTATACATGAAAGAATATGGGATATGTTTAGTATATGGGATCTGGCTTATAAACAACCAGGCTTGCTCGATTTTCTCTGATATGGATTTAGCTCAACTCAAATCATTAAAAAATCCTCGAAAACTTCAACTCCTAAGGACTTTACTACATAAGTAGACCATCACTAGAGAGTGTGCAAATAACAAGAAATAAGGAACAGGAAAGTGATGGTTCAGGATGAAGGGTGTTGAAGGCTGTGACAGCAGTCTGGTTGCAAGATGTTTTTTTGGAAGGGAAGCTTGTCTTCAAATTAGTTTTAACTGTTAGCAAGCAAGCCGGTAAGCCAAGTAAAGGGAAGAAATATGTGAGTTTGAGTTTACATATGATAGAAAAGGTAAAGCATGGCTGATATTTTTTGCACTTATATCTCTTGTAACTAACAGATATATTGGTATCTATGAATGAAAAGTACAGCCACTCTTTGGAGGTTCAGTTACACAACCTATTTTTGCAGTGTGTGCCGTGAGTGTTTTATTCCCTATCCATTTCTCAACAAGAGATACGTTCTGAATTCTGTTTTAAGGGGGGAGAAATCCGCATTGATCCTATGGATGTTATGAATACTAATAGCAAGTGCCTAACCCTTTGGAAGCATCCTCTAAGGTATAAAGAAGTCGCATGGCATCCACATAACGCAATTCTCCAGTAATGGTTGAGATCTGCAAAGACAATAAGATACAATTTAAGCTGATTCTACAAATGCGTATTAGGAAATGTAACTAATACAATAATTACGTAGAAAAGGGGTACTCACCCTTCTCCACAGGCTAACAACGTAATTATACTTGCTCACAAGCTCTTGCTCTTTGGACTGAAAGAGTCTGAATGTCTTTTCAGCTGAAATTTGTTAAGTCTTTCCAATAGCAGTACAAATGCAGCAGCATATAGCATTAGATGCTTCATTTAACGAATCAGAAAATACTATTGACAATAGTTTTTCAAGGGTGAGAACTTTAAAATATAGACTACTGCAGAAATTTATAGAATATTATCTTTCCTAGTTCAGATTTATTTTCTATTTAGATTATTACCATGTTAGAATCATTCTTTGTGTATATATAGAATAGGATTGTATACAGATAATGTGAATGACAACAATAAACTACTTTCCTTCAAAAATCTTCATAGCACAAGGAATTTGTGAACTTCTATGGTTGCGTAGAGTGATGAAAGAATTAAAGTTGTTTGAAACAATAATTACATCTTTGTATTGTGATAGTAAAGTAGTCATCAGTATAGTGAATAATCTTGTCCAACATGATCGAACTAAGCACATAAAAATTGATCGTCGTTTTATAAAGGAAAAGATAGTCGAAGGTTCCATTAAAATATTCTATGTGACTTCAAAAGAACAACTAACTGATGTTTTCATAAAAAACTTGAGTAGCAAGTTATTTCATCCTTTGGTTTGCAAGTTGGGTATTTGAAATATATTTGCACCAACTTGAGAGGGAGTGTAGAGATTTGTAGAATATTATCTTTTCTAATTTAGATTTATTTCCTATTTAGATTATTACCATACTAGAATAATTTTTTGTGTATATATAGAATAGAATTGTATACAGATAATGTGAATGACAACAATAAACTATTTTTCTTCAAAAATCTTCAACTACCATCATAATAAAAGGAAGAGGCAAGAGGGAATTTATTATTTTGAACCAGTATGCAAGCAGATAAAGAAAGGATTGAATATGACTAGCAAATTCCTAATTGATTATGTAGTCCCTAACATCCCAGCCTCCCAGTATTACTACTGTCTAGATGGAATTTTTATTTCATGATAGTTCTAAGAGAAATTCCATATGCAGATGGATGACCAATGAATACCCAATCAAAAACATGAAGATAAGCCTTAGACTCTTACAAATGAAAGGGTGGGGGCTGAATCAGGCAAGAGGTTAGAATCCATGAAGATAAAAGTTGCGTGAATTAAGTCTACTTGAGCTTGGGCCAACCAAAGCTAAAAGATTAGTACTAACTAATTAGTTAGCTAGCTTTCCACCATTATATGCACTTTATGGAGTTGGCAGTTAACCAATGTGGGATTCTTAACAGACTCCAAGCATTATATTAGATGAAAAACTTAAAAAGCTGAGAATGTTGGCCCTTGGAACATAAGAAATTTCCTTCTAGTTATTCAATTGCTATAAAGATAAGGATACATGTATGCTCCAAGAAAAGACGGTGAATGGCTGAATTGACCAGTTGTATAGACTCTTCTAAAGTTGTGATTATATAGCTACGAGCAATTGTATCAGACTGAAATTGTGATATGTGCCAACCTTGAGAAGTTACTGAAATAGGATTGCAACCCACAGACCATATCCAGTCCTGCCAAAGTTGCAAGCAATACTATATGAATAGTGGTACAGAAGATGCAAGCTCATTTAATAAAATCCACCATGGGTCAAGTTACAAGGCATGGGAATACAAATGCATGAACATGTAAATGATGCATGCAGATATCTGTATATGAGAGAGAGAGAGAGAGAGAGAGAGAGAGAGAGAGAGAGAGAAGAATAATAAGTTATGTGCACATAATGCCTCTAGTCAGAACATGGTAATATTGATAGTAGAAATATCTGTGCTCTCAGAACTTAGAATTTCTAAAATAAATCCTACAGCTTATAAAATGAGGATCTGCAAATAAATATACAGAGAGAAAAGGGCATCTAACAACTCATTAAACGCAAGTTCATGGTTGCATCTGATAAATTAACAGGAATGTTTAGCAATTAGTATATGTCGAATGCTCCACAAAGAGGATAATAAAGCAGATTCCATATTAGCTTGCAAAGGATTATCTTAATATATACAGTTTGAAAAAGATTTGCATATGTCTAGCATGTCACAGTTTATAGGGAAAAAAAAACCCCATTACATTTCAAGAAAAACCAGACTGATAAAATATAAGGGAAATCAAAATATAATTTGAACAATTAGGTCTGAAGTTGACCAACTTTGATGTCGCTAGACCATAAAAAATCAAGCCTGAATAAAGCCAACAAGTTAAATACAATTCTATGAGAATTTGAGGAGGAAAAAAAATATATAGATATGCTATGTTAAACCTCTGACAGAATGATATCAATAAAACTGAAACATGAAATGATTACTGCATTCTCCAAATTTCTTTAGATCAGAAACTTCACAGTTTCATCATCATCACCTCAAGTAAAACACTACACAAATTAATACCTCAATTGCAGTCTCATGAGCATGGCTATAGACAATATGAAGGGGAAGTAAACCAGCCAGATGTTCGGAAACAGCAGCAATTGCAGCTTTTATGGGTCTCCTGAATTGTGCAAAAAGGGGAACACAACAACGAAATTTGTTAGATAGCAAATTCAGTTAAAAGTTATAAATATGAGTATCGAAACTGTAGCAAAAAGATATGTCTTGCAATTGTACTTTTGCTCATTTCTCAAGCAGGGGATTATGCCAATATATCAGTTCAGAAAAAAATTAAACCAATTAGAAAAGAACAAAGCATGCAAGCATTCCCCCCTTAGAAGAAGTAAAATTCTCTGGAGAACTAGTAAACTAAAATAGGAGGCTTATGAATAAACCATCAAGAACTCAATTAGAACGACAATTATTCTGACCTCAAATCCCATAGAAGTGACTGCCCATTACACTGAAGATGGCTTTCCCAGGATGATGACTCCGACTGGACAACAATGACCATGTCTGAAAGAGCCTTTGCCTGATAGTGTTTGTCAACCAACAATGGCTCTCCATGAATGAACCAAAAGATAGGAACTTCAAGCATAGACCTGCTATTGGCATGCGCTCCTGCATTATTGTAAGTGGTAAAAATTTTTAACTTCACTTGAATGCTAAAAATACAACTAGTGGTATAACAATTCATGCAATGAAATTCACAAGCACACTAGCAAGAGAAAAACGAAAAATGTAGACACAGGAAAATAAAAGTTTAAACAAAATCCAAAAGCTTAAAATAAGTAAATAAACAAACAAGCTTCAGCCAGCACAGACACTAATGCAATCCCAGGAATTGCATGGCAAGAGTACAAGATGATTAGGATCAGTTATAATGCAACTATCTTACATAATGAGGACAACTATGACTCTCTGATCAGCAGATATTGTAGCCACAGATTCACACCTCAAATTTCTAATGAACAAACAAATAAATGAAACGGTCTAGCATCTCCAAAGAACCCAGTGCTCTGCATCATGTTCACATTTAGGCTTATCCTCAGATTAAAAGTTCTCATAATCATTGTTTTGATCAGTTAGATTAAGCAAAACTTGAGAAAAGTTCATAAGTGAATAGGTAACCTTTGAGAGAACCATGGTCATTCAACTTCTGCAACTGATATTGGAGAATGGAGGAATCAAGGTAGGATCTTACGGTCTTCCTATACGTTCCATTAACAAGCAATAGTGGAACAGCCGCCGCTCTTCGCGCCACTGAAAAGGCCATTGCCAAAGCAGGATCTTCTGATAGCGGTAATCTACAGACAGCTTCAAACTTATGTATAAGTTGAAAAGAAGAACCAAATTATTTAGTGTTTAACAGAAGCTAAACAAAGAGGGAATCACCCAAAAGAGCATTAATACCAGAAAATAAAAAATAAAAAAATTGTCTTCGTTTCACCCAGTGTCTAATGCAAAAGGAAATTATCAGGGAATTAACTTGAAAGAAACACAAGGAATACTTACAGGTTCTGGCTGAAAATAGGTTTTTGTGAAGGCAACAACAAAGAGGAAAGCTCATTCATGATAGCCTTGAGATCCACAGGTAGTTGTTTAATGTTTCTGACTTTCTGCATCCATAATTTCAAGTAAAAACAAATTTCAAATGAAGAAAAAGCTCCTATAAAAACACAAAATAGGCATCATACCTCTTGCGTGATGAAGAACAACTGAAAGGATATCTTCTCATAATAGTGAAAAGCACCATCAGCAATCGAAGGTGAAATTATGTGTCTCATGGAACCCCACAGTGTTGCACCTAAATGTGCCAGAAAAGTATCCCGTGCAACCGTGTAGTTTTGAAACTCCTGCTAGAACAGTAAAATGTAATGAAGATAAAGTTTGCTAACTCAAAGGCCCAATCACAATTTGAACATACACAAATATGATAGAAAGAGATGAAACCCAAGACCCAAGCAATGAAATTTCTATCTACCCAATAAACCTACACAATTACTTGTTGAGTATCTCAAAAAAAAAAATAAAAAAATAAAAAAATAAAAATAAAAATGAAGAGACAGACGTAGGTTTGAGCAACGGTCAGGTCATGTAATACCCGACACCTGAAATAAGGGGGAACAGCTTCAGCGACCCGACCCCTTTCAAAGTTTGAGCCCACCAGAATAACGTTTTTAAAATTCGGGTCTGATTATTTGGGCCCATTCAACCCAAATTTTGATTAAGCATTTTTTAACGGGGTTGAATATTTTTTATGTAGATCTTGCACAACCAAAATTTTTATTTGGATCCATAACCAAACCATAATAAAAAAAAAAAAAATTATCAAGAAAAATAATTGTTGCTCAAACAACGATAATCAAAAAATTGTAAAACAATAATCAAACCATAATCAACATCAAGAATTCATAATAAGAAAACTCATAACACAATCAAACCATAATAATTACAATCACACAAACTATAATTAACCCAAAATTTTCCATCTTCAAATCATAACCAAACCATAGTAAATTAAAAAGTCCTAATTAAATATTTAATATACACAACAGAAATAAAAAACATAAAAACTTAAATTAGTTAATCATAATTTTAGTTGCTCAAATACATATCATCTTCTAGAAAAAAAATGATTTTGATTTTAATTTTATATGCAAAAAAAAAAAAAAAAAAAAAAAAAGAAAGGAGAGTGAGCCATATGAGAAAATTAAAAAAAAAAAAAATGACTTTTCATTTTTTAAGTCGGGTTGGGTTAAACACAATATTTAACTAACCCATCCAAACCGAATAAGATATATACATCTCTCAAACTGACCCGACCCAACAACTCAAAAACCAATTATAACCCTATATTTTCGTTCTGGTCGGTTCAAGTTTTACCCAGCCTAGATATAGAGGACACCGCTTGCATTATTTTTCTGAATCAATCATATATTCCAATCAAAGTGTTAATTTACCCATCCGACTTTGATTTAAAGAAAACAAAAGTAGGATTTACATTCCCCCTTTCGGATCATGCCTACAGTCTTAAAAAAAAGATAAGACTTAGTCCAGTACCAAAACAATACAGAATGATCAACTTAGCTCAACTATGCTTAAAAAAGCCTTAATCCCAAACTACTTCAAGTTGACTACAAGGATCATGCTCCATTCCACTTAGTTTAAGAAAAATAATATAATGCAGAATGACCATAAAAGAGCAACATATTAAGAAAAATTAGGCAAATTTTTTTAATGTAGGAGCAAGGTAAAAATATTTGACATTTTCTGATGCCAAATAACTGTCTTTTGGTATGAAATAAAACAAATTATTTTTTTAATATAGAAAAAATTTTAAATACACCATAATAATCTCCACGCATAGACCATTTAGTAGTCAAGTATTTGTCTTGCAGCACAAGAGATTAGTGGTACAAACCCTGATAGCCCCATTCTCCATGAAATATTTCTTAAGCACGCACGATAAACAGGGAAAAAAGACCATGGGTGGCATACCTCATGAGTATCAGTGAAAAGATTCCAATTCTCCATGCGCTTTAATGCCTCTATAGCCTTCCTTTTATGACTTTCATCATATTCATCACCTTCAAAAGATTGGAGCTCATTTTTCAAATCTTGCATTCTCTCATCAAGCTCTGAAATTGTAATTATTGGAATTAGAGGTACATTAACCAACCATAGTGCACATTAGTTATTGTGAAATAAAAAATTGTGGTTGACAATAAGTGTCCTGTCTTCTTTATGCAGAAGAAAAAACAGAAACAATGATATGTACAATAAAAACATAGGACAATCTTCAAGTAGGAAATGAACTAAACTAAGAGCATTACAATCCAAAAAAAAAGAGGATTACCTTCACAAAGAGCCAGTTTAACTTTCCTTCCTTTGCAGTGCTTGAAAGCAAAAAGCTCATAAATATCAATCTCTGCCAGAAGAATATCGATGGCTTGATGATCTTTCTGTAGTATTAAAGTGCATAAGAACGATAAAAAAATTAGAGAGCTCAACTCACATAGCTCCAACTAACAGGAATCATAATAACACAATAATTCATATGTTCATGCATCAGTTTTTGCACAAACAGAACCAGAGAGTGAAAAAGCAACTGAAAAGTATACAGATGGATGCATCCCTAGTATGCACCAACATACAAAAAGGTGCCCAAGTTATGAAGAAATGCAATATAGTTTCAACCAACTATCAAGCATCTCTTAGACAGCCACTTTGCAACATGCATGGTGGATTCATGAAGCAGGCAAAAAAATAATGAATCCCCCCATCCCCCAAGACAATGGTGCAGAGGATGGCTACTTGCTACGACATTTGACTACAAGCACCATTAAAATCATTAGTTAATCAAGACTTTGAACATATAATAGCCTTTGAGGAAGCAGATATTATCTTGCTTTATTCTTAATGTGGCTTACAACTTTTGGTTTGTTGGAGAACACTTTATGGGATGATAAATGTGTTAGGAGCTCAGATGACAATCCAACTTAGGTTAAGCAATTTATTAAATATCGTACTAGGTATTTAATTTTATCTTTTGTTATTGCTCAGTTCCAGTATTCCTATGTGTCCAATAACCGTGGGATTAGTTGCTTTAAATTTTGGTTGGCAGTTTCCCTTAGTTGTAGTGGATGGTTATAGGATATTGGTTGTTATGTGTCCAATAATCATGGGATCTCCTCACATTAGTATCAACTATATGAAAAGAAGGCAAGAATAATGTAGAGATTTGTAGAATATTATCTTTCCTAATTTAAGTTTGTTTCCTATTTAGATTATTACCATGTTAGAATCATTCTTTGTGTATATATAGAATAGAATTGTATACAAATAGTGTGAATGACAACAATAAACTACTTTCCTTCAAAAATTTTCATGGTATCAGAGCCCAGCCGCGTTTTTTCGGCCTAGGGTTTTTCGGCAACAAGGCTGAGTTGCAAACGCTGCCGCCAGAGGAGGTAGTTTAACGTCACCGCCCACCTCAGAAGGAGGAACAGCCGCCGATCGGCTGTCCCCGCCCGACCCCATCGCTTTCAGGTCACGTGCGTGTGTACAAGCGCCGCCAGAAGGTTCTGGCCTTTCCTCACGCACCAGCACGTACGACAGTTTTCCGATGACCTCTGCCGACAAATCTTGCTCCAGTGGCTTCGTTTTGGTGGTACGATTTTGATTTTTTGTGGTAGTTTCTTTGTATATCACACTACTGTCATGTCTGCGTTTTTCTGATTCTGAAATCCCCTTTGAATCGGCTATTAAATTGTTTAGATTGACAATAATGGGTGACGGAAAAAATTTAGATGTGATTTTTCACTCGAAGAATCCTTCACTTCAGATTAGCCCAGTCAAATTTGATGGCACGAATTACTTGGCGTTGTCTCGTTCTTGTTTGATATTTATTGAGGCTAGAGGTTTGCAGGGATATCTTGATGGTGGAGCGCTAAAACCAGTTTCTACAGATCCAGATTATAATAAATGAAAATCAGAAAACTCCCTTATCATGTCTTGGCTAATAAATTCTATGCAGCCTTCCATTTCACAGGGATATTTATTGCTTGATACAGCTAAGAAAATATGGGATGCTACTTCACAGACTTATTCGCAAGCTGAAAACTATGCTCAGAGGTATGAACTGCTACAGAAAATCCATCAAACCAATCAGGGGGATCTGACTATCGCCCAGTATTTTGCTGAACTTAGTGGATTATGGTAGGAACTGAACTATTATCATGAATTTTAAGCAAAATGTATTGATGATGCGACTTAGGTTCAGAAGTTGATTGAGGTAGAACGAGTGTATGATTTTTTGGCTAGCCTAAATAATGAGTATGATCAGATTCGAGTCCAGGTTCTTGGACAGGATCATTTTCCATCCTTGCGACATGCATACTCATTTGTGCAACAAGAGGAAACTAGGAGGAGTGCTATGGTTTACAGATCTACATTGGATAAAGCAGGGTTGATTGCAAATTCAACAAAAGAACAAATATAAGCTGCGAAGGGAGGTTCTTCAAATAGAGATCATTTGTTTTGTGACTATTGTGGGAAGAATCGACACACTAAGGAATTCTGTTGGAAGTTAAATGGACGCCCAACTAGAGGGCGCGGAGGAAAGAGAGTCAGTTCATCTAGACCACAAGTACACGTATCTGATAGTGAAGCTTTGTCTGAGGAACCATCTACTGCTAGTAGCTTTTCTGATAGGGAAATTCAATTCCTGAAACGGTTGTTGTCACAGCTTGAATCTTCCTCATTTACTGTAGCTTCTAATTTTGTTAATTCAGGTAATGTTTTTCTTACCTCTCTTGCAAAAATTGCAAAACCCTCCTAAGTGATAGATTCATGAGCAAATAAACATACAACAGGCTCTATAAACCATTTCCTCACATATTCTAAGTATCAAGGCACCGAAAAAATTCGTATTGCGGATGACTCTTTTGTACCGATTTCTGGCACAGATTCTATTGACTATACTTCCAATATTAAGCTCTCTCTTGTTCTCCATGTTCCTCGATTTCCCATTAATCTGTTATCTGTTAGCTTAATCACGAAAGCGCTTAATTGCAAAGTAACATAATACTCTACTCATTGTGTTTTTCAGGAACAGAACACGAAGAGAACGATTGACAGTGGTAGCTTGCGCAATGGACTGTATCTGTTGGATGACGCTTGTCGATTTTCAAATCCGAGTACCAATCAACCCTTGTTAGGAACTTCTAGAAATCCTTCTCATGAAGTTGTTCAATGGCATAGGAGATTAGGTCATCCCTCTTTTTTTGTTTTAGGACGTTTGTTTTCCACTTTAGTTACTAAGTGTGATTTGGATTCTTTAGTAAGTGATACTTGTGAACTTGTCAAAAACACTAGGCATTCTTATCCTCCACTTAATAATAAAAATTTGGTTCATTTTGCTACTATTCACTTTGATGTATACGATCCTACTAAAACTGTTTCTCTTTCTGGATATAGATGGTTTGTGACCTTTATTGATTGTTGCACAAGATTGACTTGAGTTTATTTGATTAAAACAAAAAATGAAATTTTTTCATGTTTTCAGAACTTTCATAAAATGATTTGCACCTAGTTTGATACGCATGTTAAAATTCTAAGAACCGATAATGGCACTGAATACATGAATACAGTTTTTCGTACCTATTTAGATTCTAATGGCATCATATATCAAACTAGTTATGTCAATATTAGTACTCATAATGGAGTAGCTGAAAGAAAAAATAGGCATTTATTGGAAGTAGATAGGTCACTTATGTTCACTATGAATCTTTCCAAATCATATTGGGGGGATGCTATTTTAATTGCTGCTTACCTTATCAATCGTATGCCTCTTTGTACTTTGAATTTTAAAACTCCATTAGAGGTTCTTCAAGAAAAAAATTATTATATTGTGCCTCCTAAAGTCTTTCGTTGTGTTTGTTTTGTTCATCAGAATGGTCCAAGCAATTAGATCCAAGAGCCTTGAAGTGTGTGTTTGTTGATTACTCTACTACTCAAAAAGGATACAAGTGTTATTATCCTCCTCCTTAGGAACTATTTTGTAAGTACGGATGTTAACTTTAGAGAATTTGAGCCTTATTTTTCTGTCCAGTCACCTCTTCAGGGGGAGAAATATGAAAAGAAAGAGGTGATAGATGACATTCCTTTCCAGGGGGAAATTCCAATAGAAATAGACAATAAAAGAAACCAATCACCCAAAACTCTAGGGAGATTGGATAGACCTGATTTGAAAACCTACACTCGGCGAACTAATACAAATGCAACCGTCGAGCATGAGACCTCTGATCAACCGTCCTCTCCAATTTCAGTCTCTGAAAAATACAGAAGCACAAGAACTTGGTGAGTCTTCTTTAATCTCTGTTGATTCTGTTTCTAATCTTGATTCTAGCCCTTCTGACAATGACCTTGATATTCCTATCACTCTTAGAAAAGGAGTTAGAACATGCACCAAACATCCCATCTTCCATTTTATCTCCTATAATGCTATGTCTCCTTCCTATAAAGCCTTTGTTTTGTCTGTTTCTTTTGTTTCTATACCGTAAGATTGGCGAGAGGCACTACAGGACTCAAAATGGAAGGCTGCAATGGTTGAGGAGACGAGAGCTTCGGTAAAAAACGAGACATGGGATCTTGTAATTTCACCACCAAGAAAGAAACCAGTTGAATGTAAATGGGTGTTCACGGTTAAACATAGGGCAGATGGTTCAATTGAGAGGTACGAGGCTAGATTGGTTGCTAGAGGATTAAGTCAAACCTATGGAGTTGATTACCAGGAAACATTTGCCCCCGTAGCCAAGAGGAACACTATCAAAAT
Source organism: Jatropha podagrica (assembly GCA_947857235.1). Taxonomy (NCBI): domain Eukaryota; kingdom Viridiplantae; phylum Streptophyta; class Magnoliopsida; order Malpighiales; family Euphorbiaceae; genus Jatropha; species Jatropha podagrica. Next base: position 46,596 of record CANUEP010126277.1, on the reverse strand, counting down.
CTTATTGTCTTGTGCAGCCAACCTTGATTGGGAGCTACATCAATTTGATGTTAAAAACGCCTTTCTACATGGAGATTTGAGAGAAGAGGTGTATATGTAGATCCCTTCTGGATTTGTTGATGACAAGACTATAGGAAAAGTGTGCAAGTTGAAGAAGTCATTAAATGAGCTGAAACAGTTACCAAGAGCATGGTTTGAAAGGTTTAGCAGAGCCATGCTTTCCTTTGGGTACATTCAGATTGATGTTGATCATACCTTGTTCATTAAACATCATGCAGGTAAGATTAAGTTACTTATTGTTTATGTTGATGATATAGTGGTAACAAGGAATAATAAAGAAGAAATGACTCATTTGAGTAATTTGTTAGCCAAAGAGTTTGAGATTAAGGATTTGGGAAAGTTGAGATACTTTCTTAGATTTGAAGTTGCTAGATCTGAAAAAAGGAATTTTCATCTGTCAAAGAAAGTATATTCTTGATCTCCTTAAAGAAACTGGTATGTTGGAATGTAAGCCTGCAGAATCACCCATTGAAGCTAATCACAAGCTTCAAGCTGGAGCGGGAAGTCCAATCGATATAGGCAGATATCAGAGATTGGTTGGAAGACTAATTTATCTTTCCAATAGTAGACCAAATATTGCTTATGTTGTTAGTCTAGTGAGTCAGTATATGCATGATCCTTGCGAATCTCACTTAGAAGCCGCGCATCGAATTTTGAGATATTTGAAATCAGCTCCAGATAGAGGGTTGTTATTTTCCAAACATGGTCATTTGAAAATAGAAGGCTATACGGATGCAGATTGGGCTAGTTCCCTTGATGATAGGAGATCGACCTCAGGTTATTGTGCTTTTCTTGGTGGAAACTTGGTCACTTGGAGAAACAAGAAACAAACTGTGGTTGCTAGGCCAAGTGCAGAAGCTGAGTATAGAGCCATGGCACAAGGAATTTGTGAACTTCTATGATTGCGTAGAGTGATGAAAGAATTAAAGTTGTTTGAAACAACAATTACATCTTTGTTTTGTGATAGTAAAGCAGTCATCAATATAGTGAATAATCCTGTCCAACATGATCGAACTAAACACATAAAAATTGATCGTCATTTTATAAAGGAAAAGATAGTTGAAGGTTCCATTAAAATTTTCTATGTGCCTTAAAAAGAACAACTAGCTGATGTTTTCATGAAAAGCTTGAATAGCAAGCTATTTCATCCTTTGGTTTGCAAGTTGGGTATTTGAAATATATTTGCACCAACTTGAGGGGGGTGTAGAGATTTGTAGAATATTATCTTTCTTAGTTTAGATTTATTTCCTATTTAGATTATTACCATGCTAGAATCATTCTTTGTGCATATATAGAATATAATTGTATACAGATAGTGTGAATGACAACAATAAACTTTTTTCCTTCAAAAATCTTCAGAAAATGAGCTCCTATTTACTTCTTGTTAAACAAAGGGAAAAAAGGTAGAAGAACTCCCAAACACCAGATTCCCACAGAACCTATCCTAGAACCTGCAATTACTAGACTTGTAACACAATTCTATATTCAGGATAACAAAATGATTCTCTTTTTCTGTATTAAGTTGACACCACTTTGGCACTCTTTTATCATATATTTCCGAAAGAATAAATAAGTAAACATATAAGAAAAGAATTACAACCAACGAACTGTTTTCGAAAGGACAGTTTGCTTCACACTATGAATCGCATAATTTTGGATATTAAAACAAAGATCTACAGATCCCTGTAGGATCACCAGACTTATGACTGATTGCACTACAAAGTGCTATTCATACGGATGGCAGATTGACAGTTCAGAAGACCAAGGAACAGTTATCACTTCACCTGAATAAGAAAGCATAATTTTCTGATATAGGCACAGTACTTTGATACCTCCATTTGGAAAATAGGAAAGTGCAACTCAGAATACTCATACCTGATATTCAAGCCCAACTCCTTAACATTTACTCATACTTAATCCTATTTTTGATACTCAAACCTTACAGCTTACAGCTAAATTGTGAAAAGAAACAAGTGGTAAAAATCATTGGCTCCTCGAACCTTGCAGCTTTTCACAACTTAGTACCTTTATTGTCGGCAGTCAACTACAATCTAAAGTTGGCAAAATACTGCAATAAGAATCTTTCCATTGACCCCCACTTAAGTTTGTTTTGAGGCCAGGCTAACTTGGTTTTAGGACCCAATGATATCAATTAAAAACTGTTTTTCTATCCTATATAGGAGAAAAAAAAAATAATTGAACACAGTTAAGAACGGGGTTTTAGTGAGTGCATTTAAGATTTTCTAGGACTGGTGTCATATGTTCCAGAGTCACTGCATCCTGTCCACATGTGAGTTTAATACGACTGACAAAAATATTTTAATTGCAAAATTTTGCAGCTTTAGGTATTTGACTTTCAAAGTCAAAGTTTGGAGATTGCATTGTGATAACTGTAAAGTTTTTTTTAGCAGAAAAACTTTATTTAATCCCTTAAAATAGGTAAAATTACTTTTTGCACCAACTCCAAACAACACCATGATCCCATCATGCAAGGCTTCTATTTAACATAAAATGAACTGGAAGAAACTCCAATAATGAAAGACTTATAATTTCATCCTAAGTTACATACATCACCAAATACTGCAAACTTTTCCTGAATTGCATCCTGTAAGCGATCTTCAGCTTCACCTTCTGAAATCTCTGGTCCCACAAAGAAAGAGAAATATATTATTGACCATAAAATACTAAATGATCCATTATTCAACAAGACCATAGAACTCTCATGGAAATAAATCTTCTAAAAAAAGTGTACTTATAGACCAACATAGATACCCAGTAATATCAACAATGACAGAGTCCATGTGGCAAATAAAAGCATAAATTTTTTTGGCATTTTAGAATCATATAGGAACAATACACAGGATGGAGATAACACACAAACTAAATAAGATGACAGTTAGAAGATATTGGGCAACTAAGTTCCATATAAGGAACTCACACTATTATATGGAAATATAAAAATTTTTCACAGCATACAGAGAAAATTGGGACAAGACAGCACCGGAACCCCCAAAAGACATATCTAAGACAAAAAAAAAAAAAAAAGACAAAAGAAAAAAAATTATTTGTGATTTCGCGGGTGCAAAGAAACAAGTGTTGACTTTCATGATCATTCCTTTCATTCAGTTAATAAAAATTGAAAATCCAAAGTGTCGCTCAAGGTAAGAGCTTTAGCATGGTTTGCAATTCTCCAAAAGGTTAAAATAATGTAACATATTATATTACATTATATTACATTGAAAATCCAAACTCATTTCAAAACCACACTAGTGTAAATCCCAAATTACTCACGCCAAAAATATTTAATTGAACCAAATATTGAGCCTACAACCTTATATACAGATAAAAATATAACATGATAAATAGTCCTACCCCTACCAAAATATAAAATTACCAGACAACCCTACTAAAATATAAATGTATTAAATTCCTACTACTAAAAACAGAATAATAACTGCCAAGAGGTCCCTCTCTTCAGATGGACTAGGATCATGGTCTACATTTAGTTTAGTCCTAGAGGTGGAATATAAACTACATAAATATACCCTTCCTTTTGAAGAATCGGACCTTGAATGAATAGAAGCAGAACTAGGAGAATCAAAGAAAATAGCAATCAAATGTACTTGCAACCAACACCCACCCACCCACAATTCTTTTCCTTCTTTTCTCTCTCTCTCTCTCTCTCTCTCTCTTCTCCCCACCTCAGTCCCCAAGAAACATCTATATTAATCAATGGGTTCACCAATTTCCTCATCATCTGCAGAAGCTCACTTGTTTTTACGGTATGACATCCTGAGGTGGCTCTGCCTTTTGGGGACTTCTGAAAATCAGGTGTTATGAAATTCTTTAGAGACTGTTGTTACTTCTGTATGAAGAGGATTTGGCAGTATAAAGGATGCTAAAATTATTTAAAATTGTCTCTCTTTTCTCTCTGTTTTGCAGCATTGATGGAAAGGAATGATCATATTTTGAGAGAGCAGTATCTTTTCTTCTGCTGTGAAGCAAAGCAGTTTTGTTAGCTTGTATGAGTGCTTGTGCTTCAGGTGCCTTCAGAGGAGTATTATTTTGTTGTCTCCCTCTATAGGATGAAAAGGATAGGGAAAAGCAGATGAATAGATCCTAACCTCAAATGCACCACACGTTACACAGTGGAGCAATGCCACTGTGGCCAATGAAACAATGCAAATAAGAATGCAGGAAAATGTAGAAGCACTTGATGAAAGTAGAACTGTCAGTACCACCTGCAACTGCACCAATGGTTTTAGTGACATTAGGCAAACTAAGTTCCGTACGCACACCTTCTCCACCAACAGCAGGACCCCAAGAGAAAGGACCTGCAGTTAAATCAATAAACGCCCACCTGATAAAGAATAAGTTAGTTTTTGTACCTCCACTAGATATGTGCAAATGAGTATGAGTGAGAATATGTGTGTGCAGGGAGAGAGAGAGGGGGAGAGACATTCACACCTGTCCCTTCCAATCCATGTATCTGTAAGACATTCTTCATGAAAATCACTGAAGTCTCCAGATTTTAACTCCTTTTCAAGAGTAAGTTTGATATCCTCATTCCTCCCTTTTAATAACTAAACAAATACGGAGAAAGCAAGAACACAGTAAAAGATAGGATTAAAGTTGGTATTTTTATTCTTCATTCAATTTGCATTTATGTCAAAGTAATTCTGAAAGAGAGAAAGGAAGAGAGGGAAAGAGAGAATATACCTGTAGAACTCTATTCTGAATGATATCAGAAGTGTCCTTCCCCTGATATAACTTCTCAACATTATTGAGTGCATTCATAAAAATATTGTACCATTCCACCTGAGGTTATTCAAAAATATTCCTTAATAATTATGTGTATCCTTGTATTGCTAAAACTCTTTCATCTTTCATTTTGTAACACAATCGAGTCCATCAACCAATTTCAATAGAAAAATGAATATACAAATATAATGTGCATGTTTGAAATAGGAAGGAACCACCGAGATATTCCTTTCAGTGGAGAGTAGGAAACAAATCACCTAGCTACAGACCATTACCAAGTTGAACGAAATTTGAATAATACATTCATCTAAGAACTCTCTGCAAAAATATGTAGCAGGCAGCATCCCTACCATTAAGTACTGATAGAAACAGAGTAAAAGAAGGTGATAGATGGTAAATTAAATTGCAAAAGAAGATTTGCCTGGTAAATTTACTCAGCTAGGCAGTAGGTTCCTATTAGTTTTCCAAAAAGACGAGCGGCCTTTTTCAGCATAGCATTCTCCACTGAAACCCAGGAAGAATGCTTCCAGTATACTTAATTACTATTTCTTCGACATATCAGACATTAGATCCACCATGTGGTCCTATTTAGAAACAATAGCAAACAACTTAGAAGGCTCAAATCATAAACCTTCAAATATCAACATGCCACTTTCCTATCACTCAGAAAGTGCCTCTTTCTTTCAGCTATTAAACATTCTTATCTTCTACCAGATAAAGAAAACTAAAACACAACAGTTGGAACTTGTTAAGTAGACATATTATATATGATACACCAGTTACAGATTTAAGTTGAAAGAGCACTAACTGTATCAGTGTCCTCAGTTATTGTCCATGCAAATTTGGTCATTGGATGCTTTTCATACAAAGGTCTCTTAGTCTTCTCAAGTTCTGCAAATTGTTTTCAGAACGTTTATTTTCATAAGAACAATATAAATGACTAGGATTCATAACATTTCAAAAAAGAAAAAGAATGGCATGTATCAGAGGCATTTCATACCAAGAACAGTTTCAGGAGTGGTTCCTGACTGAAGAATTTTTGTTTGCAAACTCCTATCCTGAGATATCCCATAAGAAAAAAAAAAAAAAAGAACAGTTTTGAAGCTGGTTCTATAAATATTATAACAATAATTAACTAAAGCAAATTTACCAATGATACTAAGTTGCTTTCTAACATTGAACTTGGAAAAAGTCATAATTGAACCTTATAGATTATATGATTCTTGAAAAATAGCAAAAAGTACATCATAGAAGCAAGGAACAAAGAGAAAACAGTACCTCCTTCAGAAAACTTTTTTCAGACTCTGATAAACCTCTCCTGTCATTTCAAAATAACATTGCTGAATAAGATAAATTAACTAAATAACAATAAGGGGAGGGCATGATCAGAAGTGTAAACTATGTGTCAAATGATACTTCTAACCAACAAGACATATCAAACTGCATGCCTAGAGCAAGAGCATCCATATTAAAAGTTTAGGACAGTGCCATCATTTTGATCTCCCACCCACCCCCTTCTTTTTTGCTGCCTTAGCCTAGAGATAAACTTGAGGCTATCGAGGAGTAGCCCAAGTTAAGAACCTCCCAAGTAGAATCCCACTCCTACACTACTCAAAAAAGAAAAGGGCATCGTCCATGTTCACAAGATAATTGATTAAGCACTTAACATCACAACAGTTAGAACTTAAAAAAAAAAAAAAATTAACATTTTCCATGTCCAATCCAATCCACCAAATCAAGCAAAACCTCATACAAAGGGCCGCTGAAAATCAGGATATTAAATATGGGATTATGGTAGGATGAAGAAATGGAAAAGTAGTTTTATGTAATTGGAAAATACCAGCTAAGTTGAAAGGAAAGTTTACAAGACTGATTCAACAAAATATGAAATATTGAAATACAGTACTGTTATGACAGAAACAAAAATGCCAACTCTTGAGGTAAAAGTGTAAGTGGGAAGTCTCTCACCAGAATAACAAGCTAACAAACGATAGTGTAAATGGCAAGAACCCATAGAATTAATGCCTCCAGGTTTTGTGTTGGGTATGGTATCAAACTCGTGAGTGTCAGTCCTCACAAGGACCATGAACATTCTACCCAGCTTCTTGTGCTCCTCCAATGCTATACTAATATGGACAAATGCAAATACAAAATGGACTGGATATGGAATTAATGCACTTGTAAAAAGGTCAAAATGACACCCATTAAGAAAAAGTTAAATAGAAGGAAGAGTGATATGGTTTCAACATGTGCATCACATGCACCAACAACAGAATTTGACTATATTAAAGTTTCAAAAGAAAAGTTGGTAAGAACAGGTAATGAAAAAGGATATAATGGTCCTAGATATTTCAAAAGATCTAATCCTAAACCAAGTGGAATAGCAGAGACCCCAACCAATTTGGTACAGACATTTAGTTGAGATGACGATTCCTAGTATTTGAAGGAAATGCATTCAAATTGGATATAAATTGTTCAATATAATCGTGCATTGATAAAGAAAAACAAACTTATGATAAAAGAATACACACCTATATCCATATTTTCCCTTTAACGTATTCTTGGGATTCAAAATGAAAATGTTATAAGCATTTTCAAGTTGAAGATATTCTACAAGGCTAGAAAAAAGAACATCCATCATATCCATATCCACTTGCCAAAGGACATCTCTGTCATCCCTGTCACGACAAACCAAAACATTACTGAACTCAGTAAGGAGATGAATAAAGATAAATGTTCAAATATCTAAAATAAATAAACAAATATAAAACATTGTGAGGAAGAATCTCCAGAAAAACAACGTAGTTTCTTTGCTGAATACTACAAAAATTAATTGGTATGAATCATATGAGTTTGGCCATGATTCTATTTCCATTTTCACTAGAATAGACAAAATCAAAACCAGAATCCATAAGGGTGCAACAACAAGATGTTAATTACATGTTTCCCAAGGAAAAGCATTTATCAAGCATGGTAATTGGCTCATCAAAATAACTAATGATGAATATTATCTTTATTTGAAAATCCTTCCTTTGGTCTTCACATTACACTGTAGAAAAAAGAAAACAATAACCTCTAACTATCCATTATTAGTTACGCTTGTCGTGTAAAAACCAAGAAGTGTTGTAGATGACTGCAACTTTACTAACAATCTCATTGATCATGTAGGATTAAGTAATGCGTGTGCATAAGTGCAAACAAAAATAAGAAAGACTTTGCATAGGCAGAAAATGAGGGTTGCATCATAGGAGGAGGAGGGGAAGAGAGAGCAAGAGAAAGGGACATGTATTGTATGAATTTCACCTGTTAGTAGATACATCATCCTTGTGAGAAAAAACATTGATGGCATGCTCAAAGATAGAAGTAACCTTTTCACCCATTTGAATGGCATGAACTGAAAAACTGCAGAACCAAAGTTATTATCATGCAATAAGCAAAAAGTCTTCATTATTCAGAGTAGATTCAACAACATCTTTAAATGAAACTAGTTCGAAAATTGAAGAAAAAATAAAAAGGAAAAGAAATACATGCTACAAAGTAACATTACTTGTAATTTATGTGACTGATGATGGGAAGATGGTGACGTTGTTCTTTATCTACACTAATTTTGTAAAATGGGGTGAGCACTTCTCCAATTCGTGGAATTCTTGTATGTTCAAAGATGTGATCGATTTTCAAGAACCAGCGCTCAAGTTCTTCTGGATGAAGCTTGAATTCTAAAAATAACCATTACAAAAGCCAACCAATTATCAAAATAACTACTAAAAGGAGAAGAATTCAACAAAAATAAACGAGTGAAAAAATAATAATGGCCAATAAAGTAATATACCTTGGTTCCCTGTTCCTTCAAATCCTACGAAAATGAAATTCACAGGAACTGGTAGATACATGGAATCTACCTCCCGGAGCCCTAGATAATTTGCAATATTACCTAAAATACAGATTAAGAAAAAATATATATATTGAAGATCTCAATTTGCCAAGTTATCATATTTCAACTCACAAAAAGAAACAATAATTTGGTTAACCTTATCTAACAAACAACAAACCTAGATGTATCAATCGAAGTCGTTTTCATTGTTATCCAGTGTTAGTTGTCATCCAGTGATGTTCATTTGTACCTTAGTTGCTTAAATCAAATTATTTTCTTAAACAGCATAGTACAATAAGATGCAACAAAACCAAAAGATCCATCAGGATTAGAACATTTTATAAAGATTGCAAGCAATCCTGCATGAAGATGAAAATATTGAAATTCTTATCCTATATAACTGGAAATATAATCTGGAAAAGAGGCTCGAAGTTCCTCAATAGGCCATGTAAAAGAAAAAGAAAAAAAAAAAAAAAACAAAGATGAAAAATGGTTCTATTTTCAGACAACTAGCATGTATCACACCAGCTGAGTAAACGAAAACTGCTGACAAATTTGTTTATAGATTCTCCAGTGTGTGGGCTGAGAGAAGGAGCCCAAGCACACTAGAACACCTGAACTAAAGCGTCAGATAAAAATTCCAAAGCATTTTACCATCCAAACCCAAGGGCATAAAGTTCTATTTATAGTCAATTCTACAAAGGTGTTTACGCCAAAACAACCGGTTCCAATCATAGGAATCATAATTTAAAATTTCTAAGTTACAAACTCTTGCTAGAAGAAGTTTCATTAATTATAATTGGTAGAAATTAGATAAATGGATTAAATTTGCCAGTTTATTTGTTCAAAACCAACAAGAATGAGACACATGGAATTACCCGCCCTAGTGTAATTGAAAGCTCCCATTTTTCCAGGGCTTGCAGATTCCAGATCATCAAAATCTGCTGCAACAAAACAAAGGATCCCATCACTCAAGTACTTTCAGAGAAAGGAGCATGAAAAACAGTAATAAACAAGATTTTAACATACCGCCACGTATAACAGACTCACTCCAAAATCTACTCTTCTCTTTGAGATTAAATAAAGAAAATACTGATGATCTGCCTGTCTTCCGAGTTCCAACGGGAGAACTGGTAACCCCATACTGGTACACATTACAAAGAATATTATGAATAATATGTTACAGTCCTAGTTGCAAGACAAGGTTTACTTGGATACCTGATTGGAAGCATGGGATTTCAACGTGGGTTTATATAGACTTTTATCTCTCCGACCTCATGAGCTAGATTTTGGGGTGAGGTTCTCTCAAGGTTCGTATGTAAAAGATTCAATAATTAATCATAAAAGCTAAATTTTTTTGCAAAAATATAATACTCATTTCGCCTGAAAACATATCGTTTCCAGATATCCTCGTTGAAGAGAGGAAAATGGAAAGACAATGAAGTAACAGTGCATAAAAAATCTCCATACATGGAGATTGAGCTTTACACCAAACTATATAATTGATCATCTAACTCAAATTTTCAAGGCGCATATTATTTGAAATGAAATGTTTCTATGAAATGAAGATTAATCAGCTAACACAAAATCTAACAAACCCTAATTGTATTCATCACTAAAAACATTCGTAATCTTCAGAATCCACAAATCAAAGCCTCCAAAACAATTAAAACTGCTGAAATAAAAAATCTTACTCACTAGTAAAAGAGCGCAGACTAAGATGAGAAACCTGCAAGTAGCAGTGACGGATCGATAGTGACGCATCTCTGCTCTCTCTTCAAGTTCAATCGGTCTTTCTATTTTTCTGAATTGCAAACTTGCAATCGCTAATTTATTTTGGAGTGTAACTAGTAATAACCTCAAAAATCAAAATGGCTCTTGTATTTCCAGAGTCGAACGTAAAATGACTCGATTTCCTATTTTATTCCGTGTTATAATCAAAATAGGTATATATTTATATAATTATATTTTTCAAATAAATATTATATGAGCAGTGATGAGAATAAAACATTTAGATCGTCAAAAATAACCACCCGATCAAAATTATAGATCCAAAAAATGTCTTTAAAAAATTTTAATTTTATTAAAATATAACAATAATTTGATTTAATTAGTTTATAGTTTTATATTTAAATCTAAATTTTATTAGATAAAAATAAAAAATTATTAAAAAAAAGGAGAAATTTTGTAATAGTGTGTAGAGTAATTATAGATTTAATAAAATACACACTGAAGACATTATTTAATGATAAATGCATATAAAATCTGGTAATTGATTAAGATTAGACAAAGTGATTATGTTTAATCATATTGCCTCCGTAGAGTGATTACCACTAATATTTTAATTTGTATTATTTTTAAACAATTCAAATTACTATTTTCATTTCTTTTTTTACTGGCAATAAGATATAATTTTTTGAAAATACTCCATTATATAAAATAAAATTAAGTATATAGAATTAAAATTAAAATTATTTTTAAAGCAAATATAAATATCAGTAAACATTTTATTCATTTTAATATAAATAAAATTTTATATTTTAATATTATATAAATGAAATGAGTAAAAAAAATAAATATAATAAACGTATAAAGCATGTCATAAAAGAATTAGTCTTAATTATATATATATATATATATATTAGTCGTCTTTCCCCACTTTGTATATGGATATTATATGATGTTTTAAAAATAAAAATATTATTTTTATTATAATAAATAATAACTTTAAATTATTTAAATATTAAATATATTATACTTAATAATTTCCAAAAAATAAAATAATAAATAATATTTTTCATAAATTCTTACAAAATGATCAATATATTAATTCATTCATACATAAATCAAGTTTATAATTAATCTTGAATTTTTTATTTTTTATAAATATTTTAGTAGGTTTTAAAATATTTTTTATAAATATTAATTGTTTTGAATTCATTGCGAATAAATAGTTTAAAATATGTGCATAAATCCAATAAAGATTAAAAGCACAAAAAAAACATTAAAATTTATCCTAATTTGAAATAGATCAAAAAATATTATCATATTCATTTAAAAAAAAAATAACATGTCAATTTAATTATACCTTAGTTGATAATTAAGAACTAAATATATTTTGTAATTTCATCGTCATCACCACATTGATCTAACTCAAATTTATTAAATGTCATGAAAATAATATTGTATTGTTTGCAAAAAATCTATCTCTTTTTATTAAAAGTATGTCGTGTTTTTTTAATGGTTTCATTTATATTAAAATAGATGTTTATATAAGTTTTGTAAAAATAGGAAGGATGAAAGATAAAATATTAATGACATCGTTAATTATTTATAAAAAGAAAGTGAAAAATTTTAAAAATATTAATGATATTACTAATTTTATCAATTATTTAAAAACTAAAAATATTAAGTATATTAATTAAATTCTCTATTAATAATATTAAAAATTATTTCCAGCTCAAAATTAATATTGCTACATAAGCACCTTAATTCTCAAAAATGATGCTACATAAGTTTTGCAACTCAATTTTTATAGATTTATACAAATATTATAATCTTAAGTCTAATCATTATTTTTATCTTAGCATAATGTCTTTTTTGTTGTTTAAAACAAATGGATCTCTACTCAATATCAAGCTTTTTTTCATGTTAGAAATAATTTTGTAGCTTCCTCTTTCCCAAAGGCTCGTATCACTAAATTGGTCCGCTATCTCTCTATATATCTCAGCTTTGATAAATTAATTTATGCAGTTACGGAGGTGGGCTAGCTGACTTTACATTTTTCACCACCACTTGTGGAAGAGAAGGCGACGAAGATGGAGTTTTGAACACCCTCAACAACTACCTTAACCACCATTATTATCACTCCACCCTATCCCTTATCTGCAATCTTTTACTCACCAAAATTCTTAATTTATTTATAAGTCTTGCATAATGAGTTTAACACTAATCACCATAATACCCTAATTCTATACTTGAAACGTCTCAATGATGTGCATTTTTTTCTACTGAATGATGGTGATGGTTTAGAAATACAATGAAAGGGTTTGAGTAGCAAAAATGGTAAAGAGTTCCATAGAAGGAAGGACAATGTATGGTATAGATTAAGTTAATTCAAGGTTTAAATATCTTCATATAAATATTTTTTAGGAGTAGTGTTATTGTTGGTGCATGAACTTGCGTTTTTTTCATTTTGATATTTAAACAGAAAATGATGAAAATTGAGTGTTTACATTTATAGCTTTTCTTTCAATTTGGTCTCTCGGGATGAAATGGATAGATAGACTGTTTGATAGGACATAATGAGATCCATATTTGCCTACGTGTCCACTTATGTAGCTTGACAATTAATTCATGAAAGTAGTCCAATGTGGTAAAGAAGATTAATTTATGGTTTTAACCTTATTTACCTACGGCCTAGACAATAACGTCCCTAAATTTCTAACTAATTGACTGTCTAAATATGTTTTTTCCTTTTTCTCTCTCAATTTTCAATCCACAGTTTCGTTATCACAACTTTAATGTATAACTTCAATTTTACAAGTGTGTAATCGCATGTCCAATTCGAACATCATAGATCGAGTAGAATCCCAAAAGACGAATCATTACTTGTGAGATTAGTTTGATAAGTTTCTATTTCAATTTCCCCCAAATCAAATTTAGGGTTTTGTAGTTCCATTAATTTAAGATTAAAAATAATCATTTTAATTTGAAGGTAGAACTGAGTAAAGCTTGTAATTTCTTTGAATGGGTTGGTTCTATTATCTGCAATAGAGCTAAGAGGATTATAGATGGATTGTTGAACAGCAAAAACGAGATGAAAGTTGAGTTGTAGAGAAGCTGAAAGCAAGAGAAGCTTTTATAGATTTGAGTTGTTTTATCCTCCATTATCATTATGTGACCCGATGATTAATATAATTTGGTGGCAAGTTTGTTTTTGTCTCAAACTCATACTTATTAGTATTCAGATGAATTTTAGTTAGGATTATATTTTTGAAACTAAATTGTATATTTTAGTTTGAGGATTGAATGCCTACAATGATCATTATCTTACTATTAGTGAAAGTTGTAGAAGCATTTAGCTGTTGTTTAGATATCAGAGTATTATTACTCAACAAATTAAATTTTGGTATAACATGAAAAATAGATTTGGAAAATGATTTTGCTTGTCAATTTATGCTCTAGATTTGAGAAGAAAGAGTTTAAAGAGAATGTTCCTCTTTAGAATTTTGGAGAATTATTGTTCAACTCTAATAAATGAGGTTAAAAATCATAAATTAAAACGTTTGACTACTTATATAAATTAAGTAGCAGGCTATGCAAGTAGACACGTAGGTAAATATGTGCCAAATTTCATTCTATCAGACAATCGGAAGATACTAAATTGAAAAAAATGCAAGTTTAGACATTCAATTATCATGATTTTCTATTATGACAACAAAATAGACAAAAAGAGAAAAAAATTACAAATTTAGGTACCGAGTGTAATATTATATTTTTTTATTAAAAATTTTAATTCTAATATCATTTTGGGAAGTTAATATATAATTCGCATAATGAAAAAATATCGTTTTATAATGATTATATAACAAGTGGAAAAGTTTAAAATATTTTTATATGTCGGACCTTAAATAAAAATAAAAAAAATAAAAATTGAATGACTAAAAAAAATGAAAAATTGGAATTATACAACATTAATCAACTAAACATAAATTTCGTCCTTGTTAATATAAATTACCCAAGTTTATTATCCAAATTAAAAAACGGTACTCAAATGAAAAGAAGTCAATAAGAGCGCGTAGACCGGGCGGCTCTTTTCTGTTTGGCAGAGAGGAAACTTCTGGAGGCGAGACAAGGAGAAATAAAAGAAGGAAGCATTGGATCTCTACATACGCTGGCCATTGCCCTTTAACCAAAGAAGTCATTGTTGTATCGTCGGGGTATTTTGTGTTTGATCTTCTTTTAATTAATCGGCCTAGCGAGATCTTGGAAGGAAGGAAAAGAAAGGAAGGAGAGGAATGGAGGAGGAGAAGCAACAGCAGCCGCCGCAGGGAGCATCATACACTTATTGGGTGAGGGAGGCGACGGCAGATGCGGCTCCCCTTCCTCTTCCTAAGAAAATCTCTCCTAATGATTTAATTACCTCACAATCTCAGCCACCAACATTGGGTTCCGTCTGGAATAGGGTATTTTAAATCTCTTGTTTTTTAAGCTTTTGGGTGTTTGTATGTTTTTGTTTTGATTTTTGATTTATAACTATGCAGGCTGGAACTTGGGAGGAGAAAAACCTTAATAAATGGGCAACTGATAGGATAAAGGTCTGTACCTCCACAAACTAGTAAGCCATTTTTCCTTTACTTTTCAGTATTATTCACAAAATTGTATTATGGGTATGTCGTGCTCTTATTATAATATTCTGGTAGATAGTGTTTTATACTGATTTTTTCTTTTAATTGCAGGAACTTCTTGCGTCAGTTGGCTCCTTGGAGTTCTCCTGTGGGAAAGCTGAAATAACAGAAGTGTCAAAATGTTTGGGTGATGTGAGTTCATGTAACTATTGTATGTTATTGTTTGTTCCAGTTTTTTAGTTAGAGCTTTACGTATTTATTGCTGTTTTACGCATGCATGGATATAATTCTGTTTGTTCTGGTTGGCTAATGTTTGGTTGATTGCCATTATTTCACTTTCCAAGTCTCTATATAGAAAGGATCAAAATTGGAAAACGAAGTCATTCCTATGGCATTGTTAGCAGATTTAGCACAAAACTCTGAGTGTGTGTGTGCACGCCGTGTACTGAACATTGAGCTGCAGGGCTGGAGAACAGAATAAATTGTGAAGTACTTGTCTTTACTCTTTGATGTTACATGTAAATTTATCATGGTTGTTGTTCCATTACATATAATTAAATGATCTCTTCAAATTTAACTGATTATTACTTAACTAAAGAAGTTAAACAAGTGAATTTTGAGAGGCAGTTTCTCTTTAACTGTCAACTTGTAAACATACTACTTATCGTTATTTTCTGATTAAGCAGGCATTCTTGGTGACTGTAAGAAATAAGAAACGAGTTGGTTATACTTATGAGTTGACATTGAAAATCAAAGGTAACTTGGTGCCATCTAATATGGCTTCGTTTTTATTTAGTCTGTTTATGCACTAATTGAGTTGAGATGACAATTGGAATAGGAGAATGGGGAGTCAAAGAGGAGAAAAAGAATGTAAAGGCCCATATAGATATCTCAGAGTTTTCTTTTGGTGAGCTAGATGACTTGCAGGTGCGTTCTCTTTTTTCATTCAAATGCTTAAATGAATGTACAAAGTGAATTATGTAAAGTAATGAATGGAATATCCTTGCCCTAATTGGAATGACTGTGGAGAATTCTACAAAATACAATGCGTGTATGCATGATTTATTCCATTGTTCTTTTCCTCGTGACATTGACCCCATGGTGTTTTTTGCCATTATATACTGAAATTCAATAGATTCTCTTCATTTATTTTTTTTAAAGAAGACAGGAGACAGTAAATTTTCATGATAGTTCAAAACAAAGTAAAGTAACGAAATGGTCAAATGGCATTTAGCATTACAGACCTTTGCTAAAGTGCAAAATAAATCAAGCTAAATTGAGAAAATATACCCTTATCTAACCCCTTTTAGATATGATTCTGGCTGATTTAGCTTGAGTGTTCTGAAGTGAATTTCATAATTAGAAATTGAAATCTGTTTACACATTTTAAAAAAGCTAATTTTCTTCACCCTCCCTATTATATTAAATAACAACAGGGACGTGGTTGTTAATGCTTTAATTTTATAGTTCCATTTATTTCAATGGATTAGATTGTGCAAACGATCCATAGTCAATGTGTTACATTAAAGCCATACGGTGATGGAGTGGAAAAGGGCCCAAGCTTAACTATCCACATGGAGATTTTGCTTGTTCCCCCTTTTATCCTGTAAATCACTTCTCCAAGCGATTTAAAAGGATATATCTTTTCATCGAGGCAATATGTTCCACGATAGTTTAAAGCCAAAATATAATGCAATTCCTTCTTGCATATTTAAAGTGTATTTGGTTCCTTCTTGCATATTTAAAGTGTATTTGGCAAGGTATATATATATATATATATATTTTTTTTTTTTTTTTTGAACTTTTTTTATTTGAAATCACATCTGAGTTGTGTCTTTAAAAGGGAATTGTCAAATATATAAATTTTATTCCTTTGCAAAAATATTTTTTCTTCAAGAATAGCTATTCAACAATACTAACAAATGATTATTTTGCCTTCAACCACACCCAAAACTTATAGTAAAATATAATTGAATACATCAACAATCTTACTCAAATTAGTCAAGATGTGGAAATAGTCATCTTTCTCCATTTTGTTTGGAACCCAAAAAATTTTTCTTAATTGTTTTAAATTGTGAAACTAATCATTTTACTACTTTAAAATGTCCTTTACATTATTTAAATTTACTTTTTCCTGGTTCTTCACTGACATAGCTTATTCCTGGTTCTCCACTAACATAATTTTCATATGATCAAACAATCTCTATTTATTTTTCTCAATTCATCTTCAATGAATGCTCTCTTCCCTATTGTTTTTATACATATGAATCCATTTTTTGGTAAAATTTCAAAAAACTTTTACTGACACGCATCTCATGGGACTTTTGAGAGGATGGAATGGAAAGTTACCGAGGGCGAAAGAAAGGTTGGTATGGAATATAAATGAGAGTTAATTAACCTTACTCTGTTTAGGAGTTATAAAGGAAATGATAGATTAATGGATGTAAAATAAATAAAATCTTTACATTCCACCCTCTAGCCTCCTAATTTGTAGGTTAAGAAAAATAGGCATTTGAAGTTAATGGATGTAAACATTCAACCTCTCTTAACTCTCATTTACATTATATTTATAAAAAAAAAAACTCTAAAATGAGGGCTTTTTTGGGAATAGTGGGGGTGGAGGAAAGGGCTGAATTGGGAAATGAACTTCCCGCCATTTGGGAAGCTAGACAAAGAGGAATTGTTCATCAAAATTGATGCCACTGATCTTTCCTCTTAATTTTTGGAGAAAGGTTAAGGAAATAACTTATATATATATATTTTTTTTAAATTATACTTTAAGGTGATTTGACCTTTATGGCCTATATTTATTCTACTTAAACTAGATTACAATAGGAATAAGCATGTAAGTAATTTTAATTGGGGCCTGAAAAATACTCTTCCTCCATTTTCTCTCCTTTTCTCTTTCTTTTCATATTCCATTTTTTTTACGAATAAAGAGTACTATTTTGTGCTTTTTTTTATTGAAATTACACTCATGTTGCCTGTGTGAGTCTTAGTTTAACAATTAGGTTTAAGCATGTTGATAGGGTAACTACATTGATGGGGGGTGATATATTTCAAAATCGGAAAAACTAACGTGGTTTGTCTAGTAAAATTATGATATAATCTATGTTAGTATTCAATGGATGGTGATTCATTTTTATGATTGGATCGATACGCTACATAACAACTGGCATTTGAAACCTTGAGCCCTGGGTGAGATGGAGAAGTTGTTGGGAAAAGAAGAAAAATTTAGCGTTCTTGGATCTTAATGGAGAAGTGACTCTACGTTGCATATAATGAGGGAAGAGGATCCATTTAGAGATTATAACTAGTTTGTTATTTAGTGTTAGTTAAGGAGTAGCTTATTCAGTTTCAATCCTAATTACTGCTGTCTTTTTCCTAATGTATGCAGCTACAGTTAGTCTGCACTAACTGTAGTACATGTTTGGCATTTTTGTGGTGGTTACTGAAAAAGAGGAGTAACTTCGTGTGGGGTAATCATATATTGACTTGTGACGGTTCAGAAACTTTTTAATGTAGATATGACATATTTTAATTCATAAAATAGTAAACTGCAAATTGCCTTTCGTAACATCTAAAGGAATTCATTTTTGGAAAAGCAATTCCCCCTTCAGTATCTAATGGTCGCATAATTCAATTTATTTCTTCACTCTAAAGTAAAATACATATTAGCAATGCTTTGTACAATTGCCTAGCAATTTAAACCATTAGAGAATGGTGGAGTTTAGCATGTTGGCATCAGTGGAGTTATTATCCAATGGACAGATGCACTTTGAGGATGCAGATATCAAGCTTGTGATTGAATGTATATTTTTTGCTTTTGATATTGCAGATGGAAGTGCGATTTAGTGATGAGAAAGATCTTCTGCAGCAAGACAAGCAGCAAATCAACCAGGATCTGAAGCTGTTCCTGAAGCCTGTCCGTGAAAAATTGCTTCAGTTTGAGCAGGAACTGAAAGATCGTTAAATAGGGGGGCTAGAACATCCAATTTTCCTCGGAAACGCTAGCTCGTGATCACTGGACTGTAACACTATTATTGTCACTTTTTAGCAACTGATTGTTTTTCAATACGTGTAATGGGATATAAATTCAAGGAAGCAAATGCTTGGCTTGGTCATGTTTAGAATGTAGACAAACCTTACTTAATATCATTTGGGACTAAAATGGAAATTTGATGCATTTATATTTGGTAAAATGTGCAATGTGAGATGTATTAAGTTTTAATAGGTAAAATTGTTCTGCCTGCAAGATTTATGTTATTACTGACATATTTCTTGTGTAAAATGAAGGTGTGATAGTTTTAAAGTGAAAAAAACTATTATAATTTAATGTTATATCTTAAAGAAGTCTTTAAAATATTAACAGTGTCTGAATTAAGTATCCACGTTCCTTATTCTCGACAAAGTGTATAGGTTACACAATCTAGCTAGTATGGTTTCGGTTCTCTCATTATTGAGTACAATTTCGTAAAATAAAAATTGAACCAGAGAAAAAGAAAGTACAATTTCGTCAAATCAATGCTTAGCCCTTGGCACCATCGTCTAAATATAAGTGTGTAACAGGGACATGGGATTAGGAAAAATGCCAATAACTTGGTGACAAGAAATGCGTGTAAAACAAGAAGCCAGTTCAACTTACTTATGTTGCAATTCTAATCCAATTTTATTAAAATTTCACATCTAATGAAGAAAATATGTAAATGACAGTTTTACAACGACAGAAACATAGAAAGAATCATATTCATGGCTGGACTTTCCCTTGTTTTTGTAGGACACAAAAAGATAACCTTATAACCTCCATCATTATATGATTCTTGGTACCCTTTTCAATGTGATTCTCTCTCACACACTTGGTTTGATTCTGTTTTTGATCGATAGATTCATGTTCAAGTATTTTGCATTGCTGTGATATATACATGAATATTCTTTGAACAGTCAATTTGACATTTTAATCCACACTTGATGCTTTAAATTTGTTTCATAGATTATAATTCATTTGAAGGTTTGATTCATCTTAATCTTCTTCCACCATTCACCTATTTCTAAATCATTTCCCAATTCCTTAACTATCTTCTTTCACTTGACAGTGGCTGTTGATGAAAAGTTGAGCTCGCATCAGAAAACTATGAACTTCCAGAATGTTATTTACATGAACAGGAGGGATATGCAAACTCATTGTATTGGAATCTCTCCCTTTTACTCTGGGGCAAACACCGAGTCAGTTGACCTTAGAACTTTAAACAGAAATCTGCCATCTTCTCTTTTGCACCAATGCACACCATCAAATCCGTTCAATTCTGTCACACAAGTATTAAATCATTCTATGACAACTTCTGGTATTAACTCTCTTGATTCCTCATTTCTTCTGGAAGGAGAGCTAACCGTTGAGTCTGACAATTATAACTCGACTACTTGGTTAGACTTTCTTGATATTCCTGTGGAGAGTTCAGTCGGAAGCTTTCAGAGTTTGCAACAAGCCAATGAGAACTCAAGACTGATAGAGAACATGGGACTAGAAGAGATTCCTCATGGCAAAGATACTGTAAATCCTGCACCTGCTGTGAGTACTTCTTACTAAATGATGTTCGCATTCGGGGTGAATTAAGAGAATGATGTTCACTTATGTAGTTTACAAATCTTTGTAGGAAATATTTGAAGTGCCTCGAATGTCACTGATCCCTGTCATTGACTTGGATTGCAACAAAACCCACTGTGCTTCGTTTAGACGGAAGGACAATAGTGTTGCTTATTTTGACAATGGAGTTCCTCAGGCTGAAACTTCATATAGACAAAGAATGAGATGGACACCTGAACTCCATGACCTCTTTTTGGATGCAGTTAAAACTCTTGGTGGCCTGGAAAGTGAGTCCAAGAACTTTAACTGAACAAGAATTACTAATTTTCATATTTTTCTTCTATGCTAATAATAATTTTGTCTATTAATCATAGATGCAACTCCAAAGAAGATACTGGGAATTATGAATGTTGCAGGCTTGAACATAGACCAAGTGAAGAGCCATCTGCAGGTAAGTTTATGTTCTCCAAATGCTCTATGTTGTAGAAACAGCTGCAGAATCGCCTTTTCCGTTTCAGAAAAAAGATATACATATATGATTTTGCAGAAATGTCGGCTTGCTAAGAATTTGTCAGATCAGAAACATGGTAAGTTGGCCTTGTTCTGGACTTTCTTTCTCATTTAATAGGTATATATTCGAATTGAGGATGGCTTTGGTATAACGGCGTGTGGAATGCTGTGTGCAGTCACCTTCTAATCAGATATTCAAATTACTAAACCGAAAGTTTGTTGCGATAATGGCAATTCGACTCTTTCTCTCTTGCATTGATTGTAGTGACAGTTAATCCTAATTGCTTACATGCTTAAACTGTTGTATATCAGACAAAAAGGCTTCCAGTGTAGAGAAGAATGCAGCTTGTCTAAATAAAGATGACGATGCAACTAGCAAGAGGTTAACCATCAGTATCATTTTTCCCTTTTTTTTGGTTTTTTAATTCATAAAGAAACCTCCAATTTATCTTGCTTTACAGTGATATAGAAGTACTGCAGTCTTTGAATATCCAAATAGAAGCTCAAAAGCTGCTGCGTGAGCAAATTGAGGTGCCTTTCTCTTCTCTTGTTTCTTTTGCCAAAGCTATTCCTAAGTTATGGTACTAATGACAGTATGTGTGGGTTGTGATTGTGGAGGAAAACTGAAACAACAAAAATAATAACAACCAAGTCTTAGTTCCAAACTACTTAGATTTCATAATGTGTGTTTGACTGAATTTTACGTTGGATGTACCAACTGTAACCCTCCTTTTACCGAGCTTGGGACCGGCCATGCTTCACGCAGGTGGAGTTATGGAGGAAAAATGAAAAAGACTTAAAAGTGCTAAATCATAGTTTAATCCTAGCTCTTAAAATCTGATAATTATCCTAAATTTTGCTGAATTATGATTTAATTCTCCAGGCACAAAGAGAGTTGCAGCTACGCATACAGCAGACTGTAGAGTGGTTGAAAAAGTTAATGGAAGAACAGCAACAGAATGCAATTCCTACACCTATCCATGATGTGCCAACTTCCATTCCAAACTGTGATCAGCTGTCTCCCTCCTCATCAAGGCCTGTGATCAATTACCGCTCTGCAGCTCAACCATTAACTCATGAAGCTACCAAAAATCATTTAAAATCTAACAAAAGGCTCCGAGGAGAGCAGTAATTTTTCCCCTTCTTTTTGGGCATGAATCCTATGCCAATGAGATGGCCGAAGCTGTGAAAAATTTGCATGAATAATTGAACCAGTAGATGATATTAAATTCCAGATCAAGCAGACTTCAACCAATGCAAGTTCTCTTGTATAAAAGAAAATAACTTTCATAAGAAAAATTGCTTATTCAGTTTTTTTCTAAAAACCAGTTACCATGCAACTGATTTTCCATGATTTGACACATAAGCAAAGGATAGGAAGAAGATGACATGATACAAAAGATGGATGAAACAAAACCCACGAGTAGACTGAATGGTGTTCATATCTGAAAATTATAGCCTGCCGAATCAAAGTACAAGATTAAGCAATAATCCTTCAACAGAGTGGAAAAAAAAAGTTACTATTTCCCCATCTTCACATACATAAACTCCCACAGGAAAGCAATGTTAAATGTATCTAGATCATGGCATCCACCATGACCAGAACTGCTGTTTTTGTGTTCATGATCATTTCCAGCACAATTGTTGTGCTCATCATTGCAGACCTGGCTATCACTGCATTGTCTTGCCACAGTTAGGGCACCATAAATAAAACTTGTCACCACTACCATTACTGTTAAAAACTTTTTCCCTTAATTTTTAAATCCAAGAGCGAGATTCCAAGGGGCAGCACTCTGGCATATAAATCCCATTTAGACTAGTTTTCAACACTGGCATTTGGTAGCAAAAAACTAACAGGAGGCTAAACAAACTGCGCAATATGCTTCTATTCATCTTTTTCTCCTACCTTTTTCTCTTGCGTGATCCACTAAGAGCTGCTTTAATATTTTCCCACTCTTTCAATGATGCATCTGTCCTCATAAATGAGCAAGTCTCGCCTATCACAACACCTCCAGCATTTGTTCTCGGATCAAATTGCTTTTTTGCTGATCTATATATGTTCTCTGTTGGAGGTGCAACTTGCTTTGTTGCTGAACTGTTTTTACCCTCTGTTGGATCTGAAAAATCATTGTTGCCCACAACCATGAGCTGGCTAAGTTCCGGAGTGCTTTTGACGTTATGATCCCTTTCAAAACCCAAACCCATTTCCCCATCTACAGCAGCATGACTTTTATGCTTTTCAGTTATATCACTATGCTTGCAGGATGTAGAGTCAGCAATAATTACCCCATCAGGTTTTACTGACCCTTGCTTTTCAAAGTTAAGACCTGGCAAGATTTGGGTGATACTGAATGAACTATTACTGTTACTAGCGACCAATTGTGTCCATGAAGCTTTGTTGAGCCACGCAGAACCTCTCCCTGTCTTATTTGAAGCAGAATCCTGTTTGGTAGGCTGAGTTTCTGCAGGCCCTTTCACTTCTATTTTGTCCGACACTTCTTGATTTTCTGTTTGACCTCTCTGATTTTCATGCCTCAATAATTTATTGTTCTTGGATTTTGGTATACTATCAGAATCCTGTTTGGTAGGATGAGTTTCTGCAGGCCCTTCCACCTCTACTTTGTCCAAGACTTCTGGTTTGTCTGTTTGACCTCCTTGATTTTCATGCCTTAATAATTTCTTGTTCTTGGAGTTTGCTATACTATCAAAATCCTGTTTGGTAGGCTGAGTTTCTGCAGGTCCTCCTATTTTGTCCAACACTTCTTGTTTGTCTGTTTGACCTCTCTGCCTCAATTTCTTGTTCTTGGAGTTTGGCATACTATCAGAATCCTGTTTGGCAGACTGAGTTTCTGCAGGCACTTCCATTTCTATTTTGTCCAACACTTCTGGTTTGTCTGTTTGACCTCTCTGATTTTCATGCCTCGATAATTTCTTGCTCTTGCTGTTCTTGGAGTTTGGTATACTATCAGACTTGGATTTCCCTTCCTTACTGGATGAAATGCCAGGCAATATATCTGATATGTTCATTGCGCTGCTGCTCTTATTCCCAATAAGTTCTCGCCAAGAAGACTTCTGCGACCATGAAAGCTTAGGATCTGATTTTTTGGCAATTGACTGTGGTTCAATGAGTTCAGTCTCCAAGATACTTCCAGGCTCATCCAAGTAAGACTGAAAACTCCCATTGCCTTCAGAAACAGCAGATACAGATCCCTTTCTGTTACTGTGATCATGTCTTCTTGTCTGCCTCTTGGGCACATCTTGAGTTGGTCCATCTTTAGAAGCTTGCCTTTTATTTAGCTTTGACTCCTTGGTATTTGCGAAAGAAAACAAAGTCAACATTAAAACTTATACCAAGTGAATGCCAAGTAAAAAACTGAACTCCGTTAATTATGTTAAGCCATACCTGATCAGTGAAGGCTGTCGCCTTTCGTCTCTGTACCACATTAATTATGAGATTATCATCATCTGCAGTGGAGTATTCTTCATTCTCCTCAAATTGCAAATCCTCAGACACTTTGATGGAACGTTCTTGTTCCTTCATCAGTACAAGGTCACTATGTGCAGTGGCCGAAACATTTTCCATCTCAAAGAGCTTATTCATCACAGAGTTCATCACATCAAGTTCTTCCTTACTCATCCCACCACCTTGTTCTTCCAGAACAGGAATTGCTTTTTTTTCAGTGGTATAGACAGAACCCGAATGTTCTTCACAATCACAGAAATGGGTAGGGAGAGGAGGAACTTCAACACGTCTGAAACTGTATCTGTGCTTGCCAGTTCCACTGAATGGCAGTGATTTCAACTGTAAAGAAACAGAGTAAGTATACAAAATAATTGGTCTGAGGTGCTAGATCATGATGACCATGGATACTTGCAATTTCATTAAAAGTTACCTTTTGCAACCTTGGGAAATAAATCCGCAGCTGCTTCTTTTCTGAACTGAGCTCTTTCATGGGCTTTTTCAAAAAATCCATGTTCTTATCTGCATCATCATCGGCAGCAGCAGCATGTGTATTACTTGCAAGTTGAGAATCTTCCGCCCATTCCTGCTTTAAACGATCAAGATAATGTTCTTTTGCCTTCTCAAGTCTCAACCTCTTACCCTTCCAGACACAACCATTGTACTGCATATGACAATTTTAGTTAAAGGGTAAATGACAGCAGCCTCAAGAATCAAATATGGAACTCAGAAAAAGGGTTTTCCAATATCAAACAACCACACTTTACAAATAAATTTTTAAATTTCTTTTAAAGATCAAAGAGGCTCAGATAGTTCAAACTTTAATATAAAAAAAAAATCAAATATTAGGATTTATATCTCATTTTTATTTAAATCCAACAAATGAATTTCTTTGCGGAATTTCACCAAATGTTTGATGTTATTCTATACTGAACTCAACTAAACACTAATCCCAATATGCAATGCTAGCTGGGGTCAGGCATATGAATCCATTTTCTTTATTTCTCCTATTTTACAATTATAATTTCTTGAAGGTACATAACCTCTGGATCCTTATTTACTACTCATACAGAAAACAAAGTTTGCACTAGAACAGCAATACATGAACACAAAAAAAGACATGTTAACTCTTTTACAAACAGGGATACAACAAACAATAAAGAATGGAATGTAATTCAACACAATAAAGAAAGAAAGAGCGAAGAATACAGTGCTGAAGAGCTTGGAGAGGGAATTATGAGACAAAGGTGAGAAGTCAATATAGGCAAAGCTCCGGCCTTTGGTTCTGATGATGTCCACTGCTTTAATATCACCGCCAATTTTTGAGAATATCGTGCATAAATCATCGTTAGTAACACTCTCTCCCAATCCTCCAACGTAAATTCTGGTGGTCGAATCATCTTCTCCTCCTTCCATATCTGATATACTTGCTTCTGCAGCTGGGTCGCCTCTTCAGCTCTTCTTTCCTCAACTCTTCTCACCCTTTTCGGCGCTCTGTTGCAGGTTTGCAGCAATCGGCTCTTCTTATTTTTATTTATTATTTATTTATATTAAAATTGCTAATTGCCGGTTCATTGCAGACGAGTTATATTGAAACCAGGCTCGGTTTGACGAAGGTAAATTTAAATTGAAACCCGGTTTGAGATCCACAAGTTCAGCTCATTTAGAATTTATCTTTTTTATCCTTTTTTAGATTAAAATTCAAGTTGAAACTCGGATTGTTTACCAAACAAATTCATTATGTAGATTCAAACTCAGCTTAACAAGCAACATCACGAACTGAAGTCGAATGAACTTTGTCAAAGTTGAACCTCGAGCGGCTAGTTAGGGTTTACGAACAACAGACTCAAATGAACAAACTATCAGTTCTATTAAAATTGAATAGAACCAAGGATAATTTGTAAACCAAAGTGAAACCGAATAAATATTAGCAATCGAATCGAATAAGTCAGTTTGGCTGATTTTTTATCGGTTTTTACCATGTTGATTCAATCTACGTTCGACTGACGAATTCTATTGAACCGACTCGACCAAACAGTAAGTTGATTCAAATTGACAATCCGAACCGAACCGAAAATGGGTCGGTTCGATAAGTGGTTTTGCACACCACTAGCAGACTGGGCCTTTAAAACGACGTGGTTTAGCAACCGTCATAGATTATAAGCCCTAGTTGAAGGTTCGGGCCTCAATTCATAACTGAAAGGGCCAGACTTTGCCAATGATCACAAAACAACGGTGTAATCTCGCGGTCAAATATTTCACTGTGAAATAGAAATAGAAATGCAAGACTGCAAGAAACAGAGTAACTGATGAAGAAGATGCCTTTCAAGAAAGAGCTCTGCAGAAACTTTCAGCGCGGAAGGTTACTCATTCTCTCCTACTTCGTTTGGTCATAACATAAGATATATTAGGTTTTTCTTTCAAGTTCAGTTCACTTCTCTTGTAATTACTGCTTTACCTGCTAGGTATCAAATTACAACCAATTCAAATTTTATAGTTTTTAGCCAACTCAGAAGAGAAAGAGAAAATGAGAGAAAAATAGACGATTGCTTTGTATTGTGATTCTCAGTTTTGTTATTAATTGACGTTTGATTTTCTTGTTCAAACGCTTACTTGAGCTCTGGTCCTTATTCGTTTAGTAAATGGAATTATAATTAGCATTTTGTGTTATTGGTTGGTTTGTATTTTTGCTGCTGCAGCTGTCAATACGGTGAAAGGTGCAAGTTTCTTCATCCAATTCAACAACAACAACAACAAAAACCTAATAATAATAACCCTTTTGGATTTGGCTCGCAACAGCAGCAGCAGCAGAATCGATCTTCTAATCCATTTGGATTTGGCGTTCAATCAAAATCCGCCAATGATTTTGGAAACAAACAGCAGCAACAGTTTAAGGTTTTTTATTTTCCTTATATCACTTCATATATTGGGTTTTGTTTTGGTTCTTTTTCCCCCTTTTCCTGTTGTTATGTGGGATGTGTTTAATACTAAATTTGAGGGGGGAAAAGAGAAGGGTTGCAGGGTTTGAACCCCTAATTGTTTGCACTGTGTGGCAGGTACCTTACCACTAGGCTATTGGCAAAATCGTGGGAATTTTCAATGTATCTGTAAATTAAAAAACAAAAATTTCATAATTTTTTAGTGATTATAAATTGCTTATGAACTAGCCTTTTGAAAATAAATGGACCCGGTTCTCCCCTATATCCAATGGTGGTGGTAGTCAATCCCGACAACCAGATAATCAGCCCCAGGCAGTTAATCACAAGTACGTATCTTGTTCCATAAGTTACTAGTTTGCTTTTTCTGGTCCTGTATGGCTTCATTTTTTTTTTTTTTTATCTTTCACAAGACTTGATCATTATCTTGGTCTTCATGTGAAGGTGCACAGATCCTGAATCCTGCAAATGTCAGATTATTGAAGATTTTGAGCATGAGAAACCACTTTGGAAGCTTACATGCTATGGTCACTCAAAAAAGTATGTTTGAACTACCACATCCTTATGGCATTGTTTGTAAGAGATCTAGGATTTGGAACCTATAGAATCTTGATTATATATATATATGTTGCATAGTTCATATGGCTGCCCTTTTTAAATTTAGGTTTTTGGCAGACTTTTTTTTTTTTTTTTTTGGGGGGGTGGGGGTGGGGGGTGTTTGTAAGGGAGTTGTTTCCATAATGTGTACAATCATTGGATTGCGTTGATTTTCATCTCTCTCTCTCTTTCTCTTTGTTATGCAGTGGTCCTTGTGACATTTTTGGTGATGTCAGTTATGAAGAACTGCGGGCTGCTGCATATGATGATGCTAAGCGTGGATTAAGTTTGCAGTCAATTGTAAGAAAATGTGGCATACTGCTTTGAAGTTTTACTCTTTTTTAAGGTTTATAAATGCTTAAATAGTTTATTAATATCATATTTGTTGTTCATTTATGTTTTCTTGCAATTTGGTCTTGAACTTATTGCTTGTGGTGTTTTATTGTTGGAAGTTATTGAATTCAATTAATTAACCAAAGTTAGGGAAGTTGGAATAAAAAATATTGAGAACAAAAATTTATTGTACGGAGTG
This sequence comes from Jatropha podagrica, assembly GCA_947857235.1. NCBI lineage: Eukaryota > Viridiplantae > Streptophyta > Magnoliopsida > Malpighiales > Euphorbiaceae > Jatropha > Jatropha podagrica. Next base: position 17,938 of record CANUEP010126277.1, on the reverse strand, counting down.
CAGTTTAGGGATTATGAACGTATGCAGTGATGTTCAAAGAGCAACCCTTTTGAGATGCCAAAGTAATACATAAGGGCTAATGTTTGGTCCAGTTCCCAATGAATTTAACCCTTTGAACATATATCAGTGTAATTTTATTGTCATCTCACTAATTCTTGAGAGTTTGGTTTAAGTCGGTTAGCTTGAGTTATAGTAATAGTGTAATCCTTACCCTCACGTGATTGTGCCTACTGTAATAGACTGGGCAGGCAGTAGCTTCTTGGAAAAAAACCCTTTGCATTAATCATGATTGGCCCTGTCCAGGAGAGAATCAATTGGTTTCCACTGAAATAAGTTAAAGAAGCTAATTTTATTAGTGTCCTAGTGAGCTTCATCATTTCCATAGTAGTTGTTGTTTCAATTATCTATGCTTCACTAATTGTCATCTGGACTATCCATTAGTTTCTCAAGCTAAAATATTAAGCTTAATCTTTGTAAGGCTTACTCATAGTCTGCCTTTCCGTTTAGAATCATAGAGATTGTGATTTCACTGTTTGGTATGAACATGTGCCTGTATGAAACCTGCTGGAAACCCCTACCCTGCCCGTGGTGGAATGGTAGGCATGGGTTTAAGCCACCCTATTCCACCTTGAGGCAACTTTACAATTTGTAACTTACCTGATGTACAATTTTATTTACACTTTGTGTAATAGATTTCTTTTTTGGAACACTCTGAGGATTTCAGTTTCACTCATTCTAAACCTGCTTTACATTGATGAATGTGAGGATGGTTTTAATATAGCGGTAAAGTTTCTCCATTCGTGACTTAAAAATCATGGGTTCGAGCTACAAAAACAGCCCTTCTGCAGATAAGCAAGGGCAAAGTTGTGACCCTTCCCAGAGTCCACTAAATATAGGATGCTTCGTGCATCCGGTAACTCATTTATTTCGTATCAATTGGTTCACTATCATGATGATTCAAATATTAATTGTTGTTATAGATAGAAATTGGAAGAAAAATTATCTGCATGATGGGAACTCTCTTTGGACATATCATTTGTATGAATCTATGAAGAAAATAGTGAAAATGTTGCTCTTGCTTGCATTGATAATCTCAAACAGTTCAAGGTTCAAATTATGATGCTTTAAACTGCAGGTGAGAGGCATTATTTGACTTCATACTGGAGTATACTCTTTTATTTTTCTTTCCTTTTCTTTTTAAGTACTTTATCCTTTCTTTTCCCAACAGTAGAAGGGAGAACTAAATTATGTGCACATGCATTATATAAAGGGAAAAAGGAACAATTACGTAACTTTTCTAAAACAAAGTGAGAGCCATGCACATTTTGATCGTGGATTAATGCATTTCAATAATGTAATGCTAGTGTAAACCGTCTGCTTTGTTCTATTGTTATGAGTGGTTGCTCCTAGTGCAAATAACCAAATTCCATGCTGTTTTTGAGAATTACGGAAGAAATTATGAATTATTCAACTTAATTGATGCCAGGATTATGTAAAAGGCATGTAAAATCTTCATCAACCAAATGAGAACTGTTTCTTCTCGCCTTCCAATTTTATTCCTAATGTTGCAGATAAGTTGCAAGCTGAATTAATTGCTGTTTTAACTCTATTGGAGCTTATAAATGGGTGAGACCTTGTTAATTCCCATTAACCAAGTGAAGTGGGACATAGTTCATCAATGGACAGAATACTCAACTATATTTGATTGACTTGTGATTGATGTGCATTATCTAATATACTACAATCGCAACAACTAACCTTAATTCTAAGCCAATCGGGGTCAGCCTTGATAAGCATATTTATCCAGCATCTTGTTAATGAATTCAATTCTAGAAATATGTTACGGAATACAGTACAAATTTATATGGGAAAAAAAAAAGTCATGCAAGTGCTCAAGTTACTGTTTCATTTTGGTAACAATTTTTAAGGTTAGGAAAAGCAGATATGATATAAATTGGTTCTTCTGAGCAAGTTGTTATGCGACAATGTGAATAAACTAATAAGTAGCACGAGCATTATTGTCTTGGAGGAATCCGAGTGCTGGTAAAAATTCCATGTCTCTGTCGATTTACTATCTATGTTATTTTTAACATAGATATATTGATGTTATAGTAGCTATGCATAATTGCTATTGCAGAGGTCATTGCTTTTATGTATTTATCTACTAGAAATATTCTCATGCCAGGTGGAGAGGGAGAGAAATTTACTTAATTCCAAGTTGATCGAGTTTGAGAACTTGATTCGAAACCCCTATGTAGCACCTCCAAAGTCTGCTCTCAGCCAGAGTCCATTTGCAGGAGTCACTCCTCCTGCAATTGCAACTACTGGTCAAAATAATGCCCCTCCTTCAGTATCCAGTTTCAGTCAACTGGGCACATCACTTAATGCGGAGTCTGGAATGAGGCATGGATCTTTCCTTCTATTCAACTTTTGTTGTTTCATTTTTCTTTTAAATTCCATCAGCTATTTTTCTCCTGTACATGATTAGCTATCATGTCTTATGAATAGTAGTCAACTAAAGGCTTTTAGAATCCTGTTTAGCACCTTTTCCGTTTCTTTTCTCAGGCCTCTTGCACCATCAAGTCATGCGTTAGGGCAACCAAATCTCTTTGCTAATTCTACTCCCACTGGGTTTGGAATGAGGCAAGTATATGTTTCTAGTATTCTAATTTTTGATTCTTGACAACAGTTGATTCTACAAATCACTAATTTCTTAAAATGTTGCTAAGATTGTACTTTTATTAACTTGTTAAGCAATTTTTTTAGCAGGCCCTCTTCATCATCAAATAATGCCTTTGGGCAACCAAACATCTTCTCTAATTCAAGCCAAACCTCAGGTTCGTTTGGGATAAGCAATTTTGCACCTTCAAATTCCGGTACGAGTTTGAATATTTTGTTATTTTCTTTGTGGTGGATGTATTTATATGGTGCTTCTAATCATCAGCATTATGATAGGTTCAATTAGCAGCCAACTTCCTAATCAGTCACCTGGAAATCCCTTTTCCTCCAATGTAGCAGGCTTCAGCAACAGCAGTGCAATCATCAATCAGAGCAATCCATTTGATTCTTCAGCAGTGACTAAGCAAGTCACAAATTCATCTACTGCCCAGCATGTCTTCATTTCCAACGCACCTAATTTAGCTTCTAATGCAGTTGGGCAAGCAACTGAACATATTCATTCAATGTAAGTACATAGAGGTTGCTTTTGTAGCCGTTATAAAAGAAATGCACCTCACTGCCCCTTATGCTCAAACCCTGAGAGGTGGGTGGTCTTATCGAGGGACAATCTTTTTCGCTGAGGTGCCTGCCTCAGTCGATGCATCAAGCACTAGGCGTGCCTTTGCTACTTCTTCACATTAAGACCGAAAAAAAAATGTAAAATACCAAATTATAGCAATTGATTGGTGCAAACCATGTCCCAGATTTTAGGATGATTGCCTTATATGTGTAGGGTTCAAACTTCGCCTGCTCCAATTCTCCATTACCGTATATATACGGTACAACAAACAGGCCCTCTTGTATCTACATAAATAGGGATTACGGTCCTCTCGAGTTTGGTATCAACATGACCTGTCATGTTTGTACAATTTCAATAATTGATTTTGTAATATGCGGTTGAGATCTGTTTTAGAAATTAATTCTGCATTTTTACAAAGTGGGTGGTTATAATGAAATCCTAACCATTCATTATCAAATCAACAGTTATCAAGAGTTGAGTACAAACATGATAGGTCCAGTTGCATAAACATGAGAGAATTTCAGTCCTATAAATAGATGGTACATCAGTTCTATATTTAATAATTTAATAAATTCTTCAATTCCAGTTGCTACCCAATTCAGTTTTAAGTGGAGTTTAGGATTATGGCTTTAGACATTCTAACCTTCTCATTAAAGTACCTGAAGGGTACTCAGAGAATGTACTAATGCTTATTTTATTGTTTTATGTAACTATTATAAATGCCTGTATTATGTATGGTTAGGTGTTATTTTCGTATTTGTGTGCCTCATGTCTCTCGGGCACACATGTGCCTTGCGGCAAGGCTCTAGTTTGTGCCTTGCGGCAAGGCTCTAGTTTGTACCTTGCACCTTGTACCTTTGATAACTTTGCTGCTTTTGTACACGAATTGGCAGAAATTGAAGTTGAAAGTAGATAACTGAATTTTCAATCAAGAACTTGTTAATGTGCAAAATTATTGGTTTTGAGTTTCAATCTACAATTATTAATCATTATTGTTTGACACTGTGTTAAGGTTCTGAAACATTCAATTTGCATCAGCATTCTCCAATTTGTTTTTAGTTCTTCTAACTGTGTTTCAGCAAAAAAAAGACCTCCTTTTTTCCTCATACACAACTCCATTAAGGACATTCATCATCCCAATTGAAGTGGTCATTCTTTCATGAATGCCTTAATTTTCGTTCATCTTGACGACTTTTTTTTATCATCGTCAATACTGTATATTGACAATACCAACTGATGGTGTTCTGCTATATAATTGTGTAGATAGGTTTGAAAATTTTAGCCTTATGCTTTTTGGTATTAAATATATGCAATGATTGATTTGTGTTTTTTTTTTTTTTTTTTCTTTTTCAATTACACAGAAATGGCATGCAGAAGGGAGCTGTGGATGTGAGTATTTGGTTGAAAGAAAGCTGGAACCCTGGGGAGGTAATGATTTCTCAAATGGCTTTCTTGAACAGGACTTGCAATTAGATTCTGATTTTACTGTCTGAATTTTTTGCAATAAGAAATTCGTTTGTTGCTATCCACATTTAGAGGGCAAAAAAAGAACAAATCTGAGAAACTGAAATGTGCAAGCAGCTAGAAAAATCAACACTGCAGCTGCAAATGCAAATATCTTATTTGTGCAATTCTTTTTCATAAGCTTTATCCGCTTCAAACTATATTGTTTCTTGACCTTAGTGGCTGTCTGATCATTGTATTTTCTTGTGCATACCAGATTCCAGAAGAGGCGCCTCCAGATCAATATATCGGACCGTAATGTTCCTTTTCCGGAAATGTTAACCATTAGGCTCATTATAAGCTATGCTAGGATATTTTCTGTTTAGCCTATTTTTTGAAGCGAGGCTCAAGAACTGCATAAAGATTTTTCTTGCATGCTATTTATGTGAAAGATTTAACAGATGGAATAGAACATACGTTTGTACAACACATAAAAAGAGAAGAACTGTAACATGGATTTTGAGTTTTGTTCAGCAGTGTACTGGGAATCAGGCCAGGTACATGAGTGAGTTTTTCCATTTAGGGTTTGGCTGGCTCTCATAATTTTTTTTTTCTTTTTTTTTTTTTTTTTTTGGCGTTTGTATTGATATTGATTTGATTTGGTTTTTAAATGATTTAATGGATTTATTAACTAATTTGAGACTAAGCTTTGGTGATGGATGTTATTGTTCTTTTTGCAAATGTGCCAATGCCATGAATCATAACCGTGCTGTTTTTCTGTAGGGATCACCGCGCTGCGGTCTTTAGTCTATGATAACTAGAGCCCGGTTTTAGAAGGCCCATTTAAAGTTGACTAAGTTTTTCATTAGCAGAATTATTATTTAGATATTATGAATAATTAAATCCTAATTAAGCAGGTGAATGATAACATATTTACCGCTAGCTACCATCTTGGATGGTTGGATATTTTTTATTCTTTCTTATTCATTTAATGAAATAATTTTTAGTTATTCTGCTAAAAAATAGTAAATTAGGTAAAATTATAGGAAAATAAGGTAAATAGTTGATAATATTTTGAAATGAAAAATAATAGTACTCTATAAAAGAAGAGAGGGGCAATTGACATTTACTGCTGGTCTGTCCCAGTTGCATAGAGAAAGCAAAAGTGCAATCCATCTATGTTATGTGTATTATTATTATTATTATTATTCATAGCTCATATCCACAACAGCAACACAAACAAAAGATTGAAAAATTAATAATTTTCCATACGCGTTTTCAATTTCGATTTCAATTTTTTTGAAAAATTAAAAAAAAAAAAATTAAAAGATTCTCAATTTGAAAAGGTCTGAAAGATCGTGCAGACAGTTTATCAGTGGGACCCATGTCTCCTCTGTCATCTTAAAACTCCCCAACCCAACTCTTACTGAACCTCAACAACTGAACCATAATGCTCCAATTAAACTATTCAAAGAATAGAGACAAAATGCTCGTCATAGAGCAAAGGGTAAAAGTTTCTTTCAACTACTGCTTGTCGAGTCTAAAACTAAATATATATTGTTTTTACAAATATGAATTAATTGTTAAAATCTTAATATTTATCCTTTAAATCAAATTAAATCGAACTAATCGATTCAATTTAATTTGATAAAATATATCTAAATCCGACCAAACCAATGAGTAAATTGATATACTGAATCTAGGCAAGTGATTTAGGAGGGTCATGGAGCCCTATTAGGAAGCGTTGCACTTTACATTTGGATGGGAAGGAGACATGTTTGAAGTGGTGATTTTGTCATGCATGTTGTATGAAAAAAAAAAAAAAAAAAAATAGTGAAATAGGAATAAAGCATTACAGAGAATGATATATGTAAAGCGAAAAGGACAGTGGCTGTCTGAGTCAAAGAACCTTTTAAGCTATGCCCTATACCAACTCAACGCTTTCCAAATCTTTGTTAACGAATCGGATACGTGCTTCCACGTTATCATTTTCTTTCACAATCAAACCCCAGCTCTTAACTGGCCCATTCTTCTGCCTATTTTTCAAGATTGTTTGGTATACTAGTTAAAAATTTATAGGTGTAAGCTTTCGCTCGGTTTGATTCAAATGAAATGAATAAAACCCAATCGAAATTCAAAGAAATAAAATCAAACCAAATAGTATATTGAAATCTAGTCGAATTGATTCTAATCAATTTTTTTATATATATATATATATTTATCTAAGGGAAATATAAGAAAAATATAGACATAGAACCACACGAAGGGAAATTATATTAGTGAATATTTAGCTATCAATAAAATAAATTCAAGACAAAAAGATTCACATAACAGATTTTAACTGGATTAAGACGTTATGCTTTGTTTATTTGTTAATATGATAAATGATTTGAAGAAAATATATTTTTTTAAAATCACTTTTAAACATAATGTATTTTGAAAATTTTCTAATTCTATACTTTGCTTTTAATGGAAGAGAGTGCATTCGGAAATAAAAAATTTATACGGCAAAAATTCCATCGGTTAGGGACTAAGATGTTATACCCTGGTCCGAACTAGGAGATCACCCATCTTAAGCTTTCTGTCAAGCAGACACGTTTAATCTTGGGATTCTTCCAACTCTCCAGCCATTCCACTAAAAGACGCTTCTAATGATTAATATATCATTTTTGGATATATAATCCGATTCATTCCTGTGTTCTGCATTCCACTATCCTAACTATCTTACTATTCCAGAAGTTTGCCAGAAGCTCTGCTCCATTCACTTTCTTATGATCATTTTGCTGGGTCGGAATGTCCATAAGGTTTTAATAGATATTGTTGGCTTGTTTTTTAATGCTCACAAAATTTAATATTATGGTTTTGATAAGCGAAATACCTAATGCATATAATTATTTTTAACAAGAATATTTAAAAAGATATGTAGTTGTTAAGATTTAAATCTCTCTATTCTATATAACGAGGCATAACTATAAATAACTAATTAATGGTGCTTAGTAGGTTAAATTATGGATTCTAAAATGTTACTCAATAGTAAATTCTTTATACTAAAATTTACCAAAATCCAAATCCAATCCATCCATTCATAATAGGTACGGTATACTTTACCTTAAAACCAACCTAGTCTTATAAGGATACCTAATGGATCTAAATTATATGATTAAGACAACATACTTGGACAAATATGCTAAATATATGCATGATCTCATAATAGATTCAAATTCGAACAATACAAAGGATTTGTTCAGCAAAATTAACTGTTTCGACTGCTACTTTATTTTAAAATCTGACAATACTAGTTTTGTTATAAATTAACTATTAACATTTTAATAGACGCTATCTTATTTTTTAACAATTATTTTATATTATTTTATAGAATGATATGATTTATAAAAATTGACAAAACTCTAAAAGCTTTCTGAGTTTTTTAACTTTTTATAAAATGTCACGTTAACTTTTAAAATTAGCTAAATTACCAAACATTGGCAATTAACATTTTGGCGGCCACGACTAACTGGAAGGTTGTTGCTAAACACAGCCTCAAAATTTCCCTCTATTATTATTATTATTATCCCCAAATTAAAGCCCCAATAGAAAAAAATAAAAAAAGTTTAACCCCCTTAATATACAACCCAGACCAATTGTCAACCAACCTATCCAAATCTTACTATTTTGATCACAAGCAACTAAAGTAATGAGTAATAATAATACAAACCAATTCCACTTTGTAGAAAGAAAACAGGAAAAAAAAAAAAAAAAAAAGAAAGGAAAGGTAAGTAGAAGAAGTAATAGTTGTAAAGGAAAAAAAAAAAAAAAAAAAACGAAGGAAGTGAAATCACATCCAGCAAAGGCTCAACGCTTTATAAAACAATACCTAGGGAGATGGGTATGTACACATTGCCCAGCGTATCTCATATGACTCCAACTCTTTCCTTCATGTGACACTGCTCCTCTTCCTCCCTCCCTTCCTCCACTACCAAGCAACTAATGTCTTCTTTTCCTCCTTTTTTCTTCTTCTTCTCCATTCTCATCCTTCTTCAGATCTCCTCTGCCATTGCTGCCCATGAAGATGAACCCCTTGCTATTCATGTAGATCCAACTTTCAAGTTTGAGAATCCAAGGCTTCGCCAAGCCTACATTGCCTTACAAGCATGGAAGCAAGCTATTTACTCTGACCCTTTTAACTTCACGGCCAACTGGAATGGTCCAGATGTCTGTTCTTACATGGGTGTCTTTTGTGCTCCATTTCCTCAAAATCCCAAAATAAGAGTAGTTGCTGGGATTGATCTGAACCATGCTGATATTGCAGGCTATCTTCCTCCTGAGCTTGGTCTTTTGACAGATCTAGCTCTTTTCCATCTCAACTCCAACAGATTTTGTGGGGTTGTGCCTTCCACTTTTCACAAACTTAAGCTTCTTCATGAGCTCGACATTAGTAACAACCGCTTTGTTGGAAAATTTCCCAAGGTTGTTCTTTCATTGCCTGCTCTGAAATATTTGGATCTACGGTTCAATGAGTTTGAAGGCTCTGTCCCTTCCAAGCTTTTTGATCAACCGTTTGATGCTATATTCTTGAATGACAACAGATTCCAGTTTGGAATTCCTCAGAATCTTGGAAACTCTCCAGTTTCTGTTCTTGTTCTTGCCAACAACAATCTTGGAGGTTGCATTCCAACCAGCATTGGCAAAATGGGTAAAACCCTTAGTGAGATTATTCTTATGAATGATAATCTCACTGGTTGTTTGCCTTCCGAAATTGGGTTGCTCAAGGAAGTTACAGTCTTTGATGTAAGTTTTAACCATCTGCAAGGCTCATTGCCTTCTGCCATTGGTAATATGAAGAGGGTTGAGCAACTTGATATTGCACATAACAGTTTCACAGGTGTTATACCAGCTAGTGTTTGCCAATTGCCTAATTTGCAGAACTTTACCTATTCTTTCAACTACTTCACCGGCGAAGCACCAAGTTGTGCTGCTATCGGAGTTAGAGTGGTCACTAATGGTACCAAGAACTGCATTCCTGGTAAGTTGAATCAGAGATCTGCTAAAGAATGTTCCTCAGACGCTGCACGTCCTGTGGATTGCAGTAAATTCAAATGTGGTGGAGGTTCTAGTGGTGGCGGCGGCGGTGGAGGTGGCGGTGGTGGAAGCAACCCTCCTTCACCAAGGAGAAGACCTCCGGTTGGAAGGCCATCTGTACCAAAGCCTGCAACTCCAATGAGGCCAGTTATTCGTTCTTCACCTCCACCACCCACTTCCAAGTCTTCACCTTCTACCAGATCACATCCTCCTCCACCTCCTACAACGTCATTCAACCCACCATCTTTACCGCCACCGCCTACTGAAAGGGTATCACCCAAAACACATCTGCCACCACCGCCACCTCCTCTCGATTCACACCCACCTCCTCCACCTAGTCACTCCCATTCTTATGCTCCACCGCCGCCTACTAAAAAGGTTTCGCCAAGTACGCATCAAACTCCTCCGCCGCCACCTGTTGCGTACAACGCACCCCCCTATCAACATGAAGCATCTCCGCCCCCTCCTGTCGAGTACAACCCACCTCCCTATCAACATGAAGCACCTCCACCACCGCCTGTTACTTATCATGCCCCTCCCTATCAGTACTATCCATCACCACCGCCACCACAACAGTCAGTTGAGGCTCCCGCGCCAAGTTACCACGTCTATTCCCCACCCCCGCCCCCTCCACCAAAGAATGGCTATACACACTCTCCTCCTCCAACTCATGAGCATTCCCCTGTAAGTTCGCCTCCTCCTCCAACAAAGAGTGGATATACACACTCTCCTCCAAGTCATGAGCATTCAACAGTAAGTCCACCTCCTCCCCATGGGCCTGGATGCACCACTCCAGAATCACCACCGCCATCCTCCTCACCAAACTATCACCACCCACCACCATCACCATCGCCGCCACCATCGACACCAAGCTACCACCACCCACCCCCAGAACATCAATGGCATTACCCACCATCACCATCTCATTATCAAAATCCTCCTCCACCTACTGAGTATTTATATTCCTCACCCCCACCGCCGCCGCCGCCACCACCACCGCCACCGGCAATTGAGAATACGCCACTCCCACCAATTGTAGGAGTATCATACGCGTCACCTCCTCCACCAACAATTCCATACTACTAAACACTTTGTCGGCTTCTGATCTCATCGTCTCTAGTAGAAGAAAAACAACTGAGTATTAATTCTTTTGGTGCAACAACGAGGACTTGTTCGATATTGTGTGTTTTATTTATTTATTTTGGTCAAATCAAATATTTATTTTATTTTTCTGAAATTTGTAGCAATAATTAATATTATATAGTTGCATTGCTGGTTATTGAGTTCTTGTTCTATGTACGTATCACTTTGTGTGATGCACTTCGAACCCTAAAAAGCTATGTTTTGCTAATTGCTATACAACAACTGTGTATAATCTGAATTCCTTTACACACACTATTATCCTTGTAATTTAATTATACTATTTGTTTGCTTCAAATAATAAAAATACTAATTTATATTATAAATTAATATTTGATCGCCCATCATCTTATCTTATTTGAGTTTGAGTTTTTTGATTATCCTATTTGATCGCTCATTGTATTATTTTGAATCATGAAATCGAGTTTTTTGATTATCCTATTTGATCGCCCATCATATTTAAGCCAAAATTTAAAATTGTGTTTTTTTTTTTTTTCTGCCTATCGAACTTGTTTAATAAACGAGTTAAATTCAAGTTCAAGCGCGAATCGAGCTATGGAGCATAATGCATCAATAAGACGAGAAGAGGACTCACGAGCCTAATTACATACATCAATAAGAAGAGGATGTATGTTTGCAATTTTGCATTTAAGTTTTCTGAGCTTCTTGGGACCCTCTGAAATTTAAATTTAAACATTAATGGTTGCTTCTACTTGGACTCCAAGCTACATTCTTCCATCACTTTAATGTCTGCATCTGGAGATAGCAATAATGGGTTATTATTGATTTTGCTTTACCATAAAAAAAGAGAGATGGTTGATGGCAATAATTATATAGTATCAATAAAGCCTGTCTTGCATCAAGCAATGAGTGTGATAGGGTGGGTTGGATATGCCATGTTCTGGTATAACCCAACAAGTCCACCGCCACCCATATGCTTCTTCCGCATTATTAACAAAAGACACAGTAAACCAAGAATTAGTACAAGACTGTAAAAATATTACACAACCAGCTGAGAATAGATTCAAGATCCAAAGAGTAGCTAGCTTAGATACTCCAAGAACAGTGTCTTTGATTCAAATGTTGACGGCCATGTAGTTCTAGAATGACAATGTTGTTAAAATAACATACGGCGCATTTAAGAATCATCATATTCATCGTATGACATAGAATATCCTGTTATATAACCACAATCATCAATACATACAATACACGAGAGTAGCAGATTTACCTTATTTATGTTCACAGCCTATACACAGATTAGAATCTAATCCTTTTTTTATAAACTTCCTATCATCCGTCCAGTGAAAGAATTAACCTCAGTAATTGCACACAAACCCAGCAATAATCTATTTCCTGTAAGAGAAGACTGCCTATCTGCCTATCATGCACCGATGGATTTATGAGGGTCTCTCTTTCCTTGGTCAGATAAAAAATGCTTCGATACTTCCATCTTAACTTTGCTCTAACATGAAAATTTCTAACAAAAAAGCAACTACATAAACAAAGCCCTCTATGGTCCCTATTTCCAGCTTCAAACAAACCCAATCAGCTCATAATTTCAAAGGGGCAACAGTAGTAATGCTCAGTGACTTTGGAAATAGCAATGTGCTATTTATGCAGAATCATCCAAAACGAATCACGATGCATGATATGTCATCCTTACTCTTTCTTGTCAAGGCTTCAGTCGTTAACCGCTTAGCAGCAGCCTGGGGATCCTTAATGGGTTTCACCAAATCAACTGCCTCTTGATTCTGCATGACCTGCCAAATGTGAGATAACCAATTAGCATTAACCAGTACTGAATTGCAACTCGGAGAAAACTCAGTAATATAAATCCCAAGATAACTTTGCACTCTTAGGTAATTCAATCTTTGAGCATAAACAGGTGGCTGCTTGTGCACACAATATATGTGACCAGATAAACATATTTTTGAACTACAATAAATTGAGCTCAAATCTGGAAACAAGGAGAGGAAGGCTCACATTATTTAGAAACTCTAAACAGAAGAACTAATGCCTAACATCAGCAAGAATATCCCTTCTAATAATTGTTTACATTATCTATTCTGGCTTACTTGTTCTCCAGTGCGACAAAGTAAGCCCCAGAAACAATCCCATGAACGAATACAAAAAGATTATTAACTATGCATAATGTCATGGCACTATTTTGCAATTCGCAACTTGCGCGAGTTACAGCATGCCATATGGTTTGCATAGGAACTTGACCAAAATCATAACTGCTATATAATTTCTTGTGACAGTTCATTGATATATTGCTTAATAACTGACATATCCTATTCACAAATAGCTCTCAGTGATAAGTTTTCCATGAGAAACAACTTTGGGAACTCGTAGTTACATGCAAAATGAGGAGGAAACCGGAGTTCAACCTTGTTCCACGTATCATCATTCAAAAAGTCACGACTTTAAACAGCAAAACATTCACCAGTATTTTGTATGATCCAAGAATGCAGGATAAAATGATTAAAGAACAATATCCCACATACAAGTGCCTCCTTAAACTGACCATGGAAAACATTTACATCAATTTTCTATCTCCAATTACATCAATTTTCTATCTTTAACTCTTAACTATGAGCAAAATACTAATATTTTTTTTACAAGCATCATAAGACTCATTCATATGATATAGCTGTAACTGACACATTCAATGATAAAAACTTTGTTTGCCTCAAGTACCCATTTCTTACTGAAAAAGAAAAGACGATTTCTTGCTCTTTTAAAATTCAATTCATGAAAAATGGCCGCATAGACATCTCCAAACTCAAGGAAGGTACAAGATGCTTCCAAAGAAGTCCATCTATTATTTCAATGTCAATAGAAACATTTTCCATGTCATCATATTCAGGAATACAGGCTTTAAGTTTGCATTTTCAATTCAAGATTTCACATCATCACGTCATGCAAAATGATTTGTAAGACCTAAGGCTTATCAAAATTTTGGAAAGTGAAATCTTTCGCATCTTTGCTACACTGATGAAGATTCGTTAAAAGATATAACACAATAGAGCTCGAGTTCTGTCAGAAGAGCTTGAAAAGGATCAAACAGGGAGCTAAACCATACTGAGAAATGAATTAACCATTTAAGTTTATAACAACAATAATTAGAAGCTACACCCCAAAAAGTATTACATTTAGATTTAAGTCAGTAAAACCTCCAAATCATTTTGGATATCCAAGGACATCCATAGAAGCTAATATTCCATAAAGAGATTATGAAAATAATTTTGTTCCCATAATAGCTGGAACAAGTACTCAAAAATAGAATTCCCAGTATTCCCTTCTAACCTAACCAAATAGGCCAAATAACCATAAACAGAGTAAATTCCCTGAACAATTTAGCCACATCTACTCATCAAATTAAACATTGGCAAATAGCACCTAGGGGTTCCTTTCCCTTAACTACTTATTGATATTACTTGGATTTGATTGCCAACTAAATAAGAACCTTAACATTATAAGGAATCTTAGCTTCCCCAATGAAATTAAATAAGGAAGAGTACAAGCTATGAAACCTTCATTGCATGATCATTTCTACTAGTTTGAATGTTTGAAACTCAATTGGACAACTAAAACCCTCAAAAGAAAAGAATACAAACCTTCAATGATTTTTAAACCATCCAGAACAAAAGCAGTTTAACCAATGTATTGAAACAAATTCATCATGTTTCAATTGTTAAGACAAATTTTAAGATCCCTCAGAGAGTCAGTCAAATTAGTGAATTACAATCTGATTGAGCACAGCATGCGGAGTAGATAAATAAACAATCCATATGTCAATGCACATTTAGTGGATTTACTATTAGTAGTATCTTAAAGATTAACCCTGTTCTCATCTTTATATATCATCTTCTGTTCCCCCCAGAAATAAGGTAGTTTTCCCCTGTGGAATTTTCAATTTTCACATCATAGGTCCTGAACTTGATTTCTGTGATTGTGTGCTTGATAAATTCTTCATGGATTTTCATACTACCATTATGCTAACAAGATGGAGAATGCAAAAACTTCCATGGCCCTTCAGCACTTAGATGAAACCAACTGAACTATAACACTGCAAATAATAAGAGCACCATGCACAATTCCAAAGACAATATATAACATAATCAAATGTGATCAAATAACATTGGAACACATCTCCATGAAGAAATAAGGAGAAGGCTCAAGCAGAAAGGATTCTTTGATATAAGCATAGATAAAACCTTGGAAACTATAATATTAGTTCCCAAGAAGAACTATATGCGAATTATAAACAGATTGACCAGATAAAACATAATCTGCTATTCAAAAAGCAACCCGCAATTCCACATGCAAGGTTTTGTCCTGGAGATCAAGGCAAGACGATGGGGAAGGACTTTCATGCACGATACCTTGAACGGTATATTATCGAGTATTTTGAAAACAAATAAATCAAATTACCAAGAGATTGAGCCTAGATTTATAGGAAGATATCTAAAACTGGGAAGATATCGAGATTTATAGGAAGACATCCACAAAACTCTAAAACTGGGAATACGCAAGTGATAAAAAAAAAAAGGGTAAAAATGAGACAGCAGTTATTAAATTAGCAGCACAACTCACCTTCCACAAACCATCACTTGCCAATATGACAAACTCCATGGTTGAGTCTATTGGCACATGTCTTACATCAGGTTCTGAACTTAAATGTGCTTTAAGACTTTGATCTCCAAAAGCTCGTGCAACTGCAAGTTGACCATTAACCCTAGGCACATCTCCTGAAAAGATTTATAAGCTTTTGAGCACAAAAGGAAGAAAAGCTGTTTAGTTCCCAATTAAAAGCTCAACATTCTGGCTGCGAACGTAGACATTACCAGGAAGAGTTGTAACAAAACCACCCTGCTTTTCTATCCTTTTACGTTCAGTGTGTGGCTCATGGTCCACAGTAAGCTGGTTGGCACAGCGTCTTTCACATACAACAGCTCTAGAATCACCAATATTGGCCACCCACAAGTCTTTTCCATCAATTACAATAGCAGTAACAGCAGTAGAGCCACCAGGCCCCAATTGCATAGAATTGTCTAGTATGAACTTATCAGTGGCTCTATAGGCATTTTTAATTGCAGTCTTCGGGTCATCCCAAAAGTTTGGCTGTCAACAAAACAAAGAAACAAGAATCAAAAAGTAAGTAGAAAAAATTAACAATAATAACGATAAGTCAAGTCAAACTAAGTAAACAAAGAAGAGACCTCTTGAAGGATGTTAAGGAATAGATTATCCTTCA
Organism: Jatropha podagrica; assembly: GCA_947857235.1. Taxonomy (NCBI): domain Eukaryota; kingdom Viridiplantae; phylum Streptophyta; class Magnoliopsida; order Malpighiales; family Euphorbiaceae; genus Jatropha; species Jatropha podagrica. The sequence goes on along the minus strand of CANUEP010126277.1, from coordinate 1,775 downwards.
AATAACTAGGGACTCGATCCCCAAGATGACCATCAAAGATAGCAAATAATCCAAGCTCGTGATTCTTGATTTTCCGGTACTCAGCAACATGATAATCTTCCATATCATGGCCGGATTTTCCTTCAACCAATTGAAACCCATGAGAAATCTTTTTATTTGATGATTTGCTTTTCCCTTTCCCTGAGTCCGGATTAGCAGAATTAAGACACGCGCTCTGCAACAATCGTCATAATCATGAAAATCAAGAAACCAAGATTAAAGAACAATCTATTATCAAGAAAATCAATAAAAGAAACCAAACCTTGATCCTTTGAAAGAAGCTGGAGCGTTTTGAGGTGCGAGAAGCACCTGCAACTGAGTGTCTACTCATAGTATCTTTCAATTTCAAACATATAAAATAGAATCAGTCTTTAGTCTTTTCTCCGATATTATGTTGAGGAAGAGAACAGAACACAAAAAGGGGCGGAGAAAGAAGAAGAGGAAGACGAGAAAGTGAGCGTTTACCAAAATTTTATTTTAATTTTTAAATTCTTCTTCTTAGTTCTTAATGCTGCGGTAGTCAAACCTCTGTTTTTTTCCTTTTCTTTTTTTTTTCATTCTTCTATTTGTAATTTTTTTAATCTTATTTTAAAAATTTTAAAGCTTTTGAATATTGTCTCCGGCAATATGATTTTATGACCAACGAAACTCAAATCAACGGCTAACACGCGGATTCCTATTTGAAATGAATTTCGCCCACTTTCTCATTTTTTCCCTCAGTAAAAAATACCCTAATTTTGTAGTATTTACTTATTTTCCTGATCAACGTCTCCTACAACCAATACAACCCATGTTGCACAGCCCATCAGCCCTCAAACCAAGTGAGTATATAATATGCTTTTCCTTATTTCTTAAACCCTAAAGCCACCTCCCTCTACCTGCGCCGCTCTCGTTCTCTCCTTCCACAGCCACGGTCTTTCTTTATACCTCTCGTCGCCTCCGCAGCAGTCGTGCTCTTCAAGCGTACAAGAGCCAGGTTCGTTCTTGATTATTTTATTTCGTCCTCAGTCTTTTTTTGGGTTTTGCTTTGTTACTTTTCCTTTTTCCTTTTTTTTTATATATAAATACATATAAACAGACAAAGAGGGGGGAATTGTTGAAGATATTGTGGGTTCAGCCGAGAGGTATATGTTCATTATTTTATTTTTTCGTTTGCGGGTTTTGTGCATGTTTATTTCTTGAAAATATATATATTAAAAGGCAAAAGGATGGTGTATATAAGCCAATTCGTGGTTATATGAGTGAAATCTGACATGTTTGGTTTGTTAATTCAAAGTTTGATTTGTTAATAATGATTAAGATTGTGTAGAGATACCGAGAATGAAATTATTTGCATGTGATTGTCATATACCTAAAAAGGTTTGTTAATAAAGTCTGGTTTTCTGCTGCTAAAGTTATATATATATATATATATATGGCTGATTTTCTGTGATTTTATATAGGGCTGAAATTTTTTCTTACTTGGATAGTGGAGTTCTTATTCTTATTTATTTTTCAGATTCTTGTTCATTCATGGAGTCTAAAGTATGTTTGTTGTGCGGAAGAGGATGATGTTGGTTGTTAATCCTTGCAATCTTGGTTCTTGAAATGTATTTGATGGCAAGAGGTTCTATCAGGATGATATCTGCTCATTCTAGTCAGCAGATTTATACCAGAGCCACAAATACCTAGATGGAAACCAACTCTAGAATGTTTGCTCTAGCTAGTCCTAAATGTTATTTTAAAACTTGCACCAT
>CANUEP010126250.1:0-28504 GCA_947857235.1 Jatropha podagrica | reverse complement strand
CAAGGCTTGTTGTATGAAGATAGGGGTCACTCACAAATTGTTGGATATTCTGATGCAGACTGGGCAGGTTCTCCCTCTAATCGGCGGTCTACTTCAGGATACTGTATTCTGATTGGAGGAAATTTGATATCTTGGAAGAGTAAAAAGCAAATTGTTGTAGCTAGATCAAGTACAGAAGCAGAATATCGAGCCATGGCACTAGCTACGTGTGAACTTATTTGGCTAAAACAACTTCTTCAAGAATTGAAATATGGAGAAATTAAAAAGATGAAGTTAATCTGTGATAATCAAGTAGCACTTCACATTGCCTCTAATCCAGTGTTTCACGAAAGGACTAAACATATAGAGATAGATTGCCACTTCATCAGACAGAAGATTGAATCAGGATGTATTTCTACCTCTTTTGTTAGTTTGAACAATCAGTTGGCAGATATCCTTACAAAATCTCTTAGAGGTCCTCATATTAAATACATTTGTAACAAGCTAGGAGCATATGACATGTACGCTCCAGCTTGAGGGGGAGTGTTAGAATCTTGTAATTATTGGGGTAGATTGTGCATATATTAGAAGGATACGAGGAGATCTTTAGGAGATATTAGGAGATTATTTTTCTATTTTGAACTATTTTTTGTGTATTATATATACCTTAAACCGTATATGAAAATTCATCAAGCTAATTGCTTGTTTCAAAACTTCTTTTTCTCTCTTTCACACCTCTTAAACAAGTTACCTCAAAAACTTCTTAAAATGAGTTGACTATCTTTGAGCTCAAGTTTGGTCATTCATTAAATGAGCTCTAAAATCAAGCTCGACTTCTACTCATTTATAAAACCAGCAGAACCTGAATGAGCTTTTGCAAGCTGAGCCTCAAGCAAGCAGCTCGATTCATTTATACCCCTATTAGTCCTAAAAGTTGGTGGCTATTGTACCATTATGTACTAAATCTTTCATCTTTGTTCAACCAAATCCTAAACTTGTAAAATTTATTATAGTCGGTCAATATCAAATTCTGTTAGGCTGAATACATCAATTGCCTCTTGTACATGTGTAAAAAAGTTTTTTGGCCACCTCAATTTTCAAAATGATCTTTTGGCCTCTTAGACTCTTTTTGTAATTTATGCACCCTTACCTAGAGACAGATTGCATGAGTGCAAAAAACTTTTGTTGATGTGGAAAAAGACTGTTGCTTGGTTAGTGCATAGATTACAAAAGAAAACGAATCTAAGAGGCTAAAAGGTTATTTTGAAAGTTGAGGTAGCTAAAAGACTTTTTTGTATAAGTACATAAGACAATTGATGTATTCGGCCATTATTTCATAAATGATGTGGCATATAAATCTGCCACGTAAGACAATTACGTGAAAAAAAATCATTGCTTGGCCAGTGCATAAATTAAAAAAAAAAAAAGTCTAGGGGGCCAAGATGTTATTTTGAAAGTTGAGATAATCAAAAGATTTTTTTCTTTAAGTATGGGGGCAATTTATGCATGTGGCCGATAATATAGCTGTCACATCATGCAATTTATGCATTATTTATAGATGATGTGGCATATAAATCTGCCACGTAAGACAATTATGTGAAAAAAATCATTGTTTGGCAATTGCATAAATAAAAAAAAAAAAAAAAAAAAAAAAGTCTAAGGGGTCAAGAGGTTATTTTGAAAGTTGAGGTAATTAAAAGATTTTTTTGTTTAAGTACGGGGGCAATTTATGCATTTGGCCGATAATATAGCTGCCACATTATGCAATTCTAGCAGATCTAATTTGCTAATTGGGCAAATGTATATTATGGTCTAATTTCTTACGTGATTAGACGTGCATAAATTACAAAAGAATAAGTTCAGAGAGCCAAAAGGTCATTTTGAAAATTGAGGTGGCAAAAAAATATTTTTGTGCAAATATATCGATAAATTTATGTATTCGGCCAATTCTGTTAGGCAATGCTAAAATGTTTTTCCTTCATTCATAAAACTGTCAAAATACTACAACGAAGCCTTTTTTTGAAAAGAAAAAAAAAAGAAGAAAAAGATAGTCATATTGAAGTTTAAAAATTTCAAATCAATAGACAATGATGAAAACTTTCATATGAATTTACTATAATGGGGGACAAATGCAAATATTTCTTCTAAGAATCACACTTTGATTGGCATTTCTTCTTTCTTTACACGATTTTCGTGGTCTATTGAAAGTTTTTCAGATCGAAAAAGAATAGGAAAAGGGAAAGGTAAATTTTAAAAGACTCTAGCACTGGAATTTATACAGTAGCAAAGGATAAAATTTTACCTTGGATAGCTTGAATAGCAATCTTACCAGGGATAGGAAAGGGTGTCTACCTGTACAATTAGAGGATCTTTCCTTTATGGAGGGCTACGAGTTTCTTCCTTTTCTGAAGTTACTGTACACTGTTGCAGTAGCAATCTATAGCAATTTTCAAATCAGTGTTATTTCATGTTTTGATGAAGTTAGGCTTTATTTATAATAGTCAAGTCCTACTGCCATCAGGATTGACCGTTAAGACTTTATTCTAGTAGGATTTTATGATTAAGTCCTTATTTTAATTATGATTTACTAGTGAGAACTTGTTCTAGATGGATTATCATTACATGCTCACAAATAGGGCTGTAATTTTTTGTTTTCAGTTGTACTTAAGGTTTTTGGAGACATTTTATTGGTAGTTTATGTTCCTGGTTGTATCAGCAGAGGATTCAGTTCCTTCTGGTTGAGTTCTGATCTATTAGTTATCTTTTTTCAATATTCTCATCAAATCTATTAGGGTTGTTTTGCTAGATTAGAAATATGCAAAGAGCTTATATTTGGTACTGATTAGTAAAATGTGCCATTGACAAGCTGAATATTCAGTTGAATTAATTGATTGTACTAACAGTGAGCTATTTTTAAAGGACCTGATTGTAAAATAATTAGAAGTTAATTGTAAAAGCGACCAACTTGTAGGGCTGCGAATGTCGTTATCCATTTGGACATCTATTTACAAGCATAAAAATCATTTTCAAATTGAAAAATCACACAGTAAGATTTCTTTTAATTTATAACAGTTATATTTTAACTCTAGTTTTGCTAATGGGACCTTAGTAAACTAATGTGTGTGTTTGATTGAGTATATCACTGGCCTGTTTAATCATTCCTGTGTTTTGGTCTTTCTATCCTGATGTGCTCCTTCGTTGGCATAAAAAACACAACTTATATGAGGGGAAAAATTGCCCAAGCCCTTAATGCTGATAACCATGGGGTTGGGTGAGCCTGGAGCTGAGGCATACCTTTCACAACTATAATCAAATGGTTTTGCTGCGTGTTAGATTGTTTGTTATGGCTCTTCAAGCCTTTTTTACTGGTTTGCCACAATAGCTTTGTTCAGTTCATGAGATGCTAATTATGGACCCTGATCATATAATATCCAGTATTAAGATCTGTTTGCCTGCTAATTATTTTCTCTCTTTTTGCTTGCTCCCTTTATCATAGCAGACCTTTATGACTTGTGAGTGGTGCAAGTATTGAGAAATGCACTTTCATCTGGTGAATAATAACACCATGCTTTGGTCCTTCTTCCTTGTTTGGCTTTTGAGTGGCTTCGAGCAGCATGAAGTCTTGATATATATAGCATTTGTGTAAGTTATGAAATGGTCTTTATACTTTCTTATTTATTTTTTTTTCGCGCAGTTAACAAGCAATTAAATGATAAAGAGCGAGTTGCTGCAGCCTTGGAAAACCCCAACCTAGTGGATATGGTTGATGAATGCCTGGGTCCATCTTATGCTTGAAAATATTTGCAATCGCAGTTAGCATTGCTTCTTGTTCTCAAAGTTAGGTGCGCAGTTGTTTCATGTATGTGGGAGTGCGATGTGCTAAGCGCAGGATGCAATGGCATTATTTGTTCGCCTGAGGCTGCTGCACAATTTTTGTTACGGGGGGGGAGTTGGGTTGGGTTGGGTTGGTGGGGGTGTGAATTTGCACAACACATCTAATTTATTGGTACGTTTTAATTACCAGAATGATGTAAACGAATAAACTCGGGTCAATGAAATAGCGCTCAGATTTTATTTGTATTCAACCAGCTTTTTAAGAAACTATTTGTATGTTTTTGTAGAGAGTAATCAAAATTCTCAATGTAAACGATAGGTAGCATATTAGATTTTCCCAAATCATTTGAAAATGTATTGTTAAGATAACTCTACTTTGTTCTAACCAAATTTGTTGACGATACAATATTCAACGCTGGCCCAAAAGAAATAAAAAAAAAAAAAAAAACTTTTGTGTAATTTCCATTTATTTGGGTATGGATTGGGCTTAATTTATTAACTTAGTACACAAAAGCCCATGATCCATTTATATTGTTTCTTTTTAGTTGCTTTTACATTTAACCTACACTACATGGCTGACCTTTTCAACATCTAAACAAAGTTACAAACTGGTTTTATTGTCTGGTTTCCATTCTTTCACTGTTTCACAGCTTTGAGGAGAACTAACAGGACGAGTACAGGACAGGTTAGATTTTTAAACTCTATTTTTGCCATTTAATTTACCTAATCTATTCATTTTTTATTTTTTTAAATAGATTTTCATACTTTGCACATTTATAATTATAAACTATTTTTGTGCTTTTTCCTTTATATTATTTGAATTATGATGTAAATTAATTTGTTTATGATTTTTTGCTTTGGTGGTATGAGAAAATAAAACTTATTTATTCAAATCTCTTAAGCATGAAAATCGGAATTGCTGTAATGGAAAGTATAAATTTAGATGAAAAAGCAATCTGCAAATACTATTTAGTTGTTCTTAACTTATTATGATTAGGAATATTATATCCAATCGAAATATTTGAATTTTATATATTAATTTATTAATTCAAACTTGAAAATCAGTTAATATGAAAATACAAAGCAAATTTATTTAAAATTGTGTTGATTTTGCAGCATCTATTTGTTCATTTTCATTTTTCTTTTTATGTATTTAATTAATGATGTAAGCGCAAAGGATTAAATCAAGATACAAATTTAGAATTTTTTACTTTATTATATTAAATACGAGAAATAGCTTTATATAAATTTTAAGTAAATAATAATATTGTAGTTAATTTTATTTAAATTTCTAATTACTTTGTATATAAATTTGATTTAGCTATGGACAAATTTCTCAAACTATCAGTTACAAGTAATGATTTGAATCCCAATTGTTCAAAGCATCCCCATTTAGAAATCAACATAAATGATCTTCCTTCTTATTCAGGATTATGGAAATTTTTTTTTTCAAATTATCACCTTAATGATTGTGATAAAATATGACGGGCCTATTTGCAAAAGGGTCCATGTCAACCTTTTGACAATGATTTTCCATAAAGAAAAATTGAAAATATTTATTATCCATTTGTTCCTTCTTGGTTTAAAGAATATAGTAATTGGTTAGAGTACATTGTTTGAAAGGATGTAACCTTTTGCTTGTGTTGTTATTTGTATAGGCTAGATATTGGAGATCAAGCAAGTGGTGATACTTTTGTCGTTGATGAATTTATTAATTGGAAAAAGAAAGAAAGATTTCAAATTTATGTAGGAGGTCCAAATGGTGCTTATAACAAAGCTTGGAGCAATTGCCAAGATTTGATGAATCAAAAGCAGCATATCCAAGTTCCTTATGCTAGACAATCCAATTAAGCTCGAAAGGACTATGCTAGACAATCCAATTAAGCTCGAAAGGACTATCGTATTCAACTTAATGCACCAGTTGATTGCATTCTATTTCTTTTGGGTTAAGGACTCGCTTTTTGCGGTCATGATGAGTTGGAGGCTTTTAATAATGATGGTAATTTTTTTGCAACTTTTACGATTTTAAGTTGATCATAATCAAGATGTCAATAATGTTGTTTTAGAAAATGTTCGTAGTAATCTCAAAGTCATTGCTCCTTATATACAAAAAGATATTGTTAAAGTTGCTGCAATAGAGACCTCCAATGCTATAATTAATGATCTTTAAGGTGAGTTATTTTCTATTTTCATTGATGTGTCTCGTGATATCTCAATCAAAGAGCAATTGGCCATTGTTTTATGCTATGTGGATGCAAAAGGATGTGTGCTTGAGCGATTTATTGGCATTATTCATGTTAGTGATATTACCCTTATATTTCTCAAGTTTGCAATAGAGGGATTATTTTCAAAACATGGGTTGAGTTTATCATCTCCACATGGGCAAGACTATGATGGAGCTAGCAATATGGAAGGAGCAATTAATGATTTAAAGACTTTGATTTTGAAAGAAAATTGTTCTGCATACTAAGTTCATTGTTTTGCTCACCAATTTCAATAAGCACTTGTAGTGGTCGCAAAGGATAATGTGCAAATTACTCTATTGTTTAACTTAATCTCAAGTTTATTAAATGTAGTTGGAGCTTCTTGTAAGACAAAGGATATTCTTCGTGAGAAACAATTTAGTAGGATTGTTGAAGAATTAAAAAATTGTGAAATCTCAAGTGGTCGAGGTTTACATCAAGAAACTTCTCCTTAAAAACTTGGTGACACATGTTGGGGCTCACATTATGGGTCATTAGTAAATCTAATTGTGATGTTTGACTCCGTAGTTGATGTGTTTGAAATCATTTTGAAAGAAGGAATAAATTCAGAGTAAAAAGGTGAAGCATATGCCTTGCTTGATTCTATTCAATCCTATGAGTTTGTATTTAACTTGCATTTGATGAAAAATATCTTGGGTATTATAAATGAATTATCCCAAGCATTACAAAGAAGAGATCAAGACATTCTTAATGCAATTTCTTTGGTTAGAGTTTCTAAAGAAAGGCTAAAAATGATAAGAGACAATGGGTGGCAATCCTTAATTAATGAAGTTTATTTTATGAGAAACGTAGTATTACCCCTCTTAATATGAATGATAATTTTGTGGTTCGAGGAAGGTTAAGACGTAATGCACAATAAATGAAAATTTTGCATCATTATCAAGAGGAATTATTCTATACTGTAATTGATATGCAACTTCAAGCGCTTAACAATTGTTTCAATGAGGTCAATATAGAGTTGCTTCTTTGTATAGCATGCTTGAGTCCAAGTGATTCTTTTCAAGCTTTTAATAAGCAAAAATTGATTCAGATTGTTGAATTTTATCCTTTTGATGTTTCTAAAGTGGCCTTGTTGTTACTCTTGGCAATCAACTTAAAAATTATATTGTTGATATGAGATCTGATGATCAATTTTCAAATCTAAGAAAGATTAGTCATCATGCCAAAAAATTGGTTGAATAAAAAAAAGATATGTGTCCCTTGGTGTTTTTACTTGTGAAATTACCTTTGATTTTGCCAATTGCCACTGCTTCAGTTGAAAAAGTATTCTCAGCAATGAAGATAGTGAAAAATGGATTACGTAATCAAATAGGAGATTCTTGGATAAATGATTGCTTGATCGCATATGTTGAAAAAGATATCTTTAATAGTATTGACAATGAGAAAATTTAACAACGATATCAGAATATGAGGACTCGCAGAGAACAATTGTGATAGATTGCTCATAAGAAGATTACACAATGATATTTTTTATTTTGATTTATGTTCTAAAATTCTTCTAGTAAGAATGAATGATATGATGGATGTAATCTTTTTCGCTTCCATTTATGTTTTGTCAGTTTTTTTATGGAGAACATAAAAATTATAAAGGTATTAATGACTTTCTTTTTTGCTTCCATCTGTGTTTTATTAGTTTTTTTTATGGAGAATATAAATATTATAAAGTTATTATGGCTTCTCAATAATATAAGAAAATTTTGAACTATCTATTTATAGTATATATAAAAGTGGAAATGGGGAGAGAGAATAATGAGATTTCCGATAGTGCCCTTAATGAAATTTAAGATATCCTAAAATAACATTAGTTATTGCCAATTAGAAAATTACATTTTATTATTAATATTTTCATAAAATTATTTTTAAGCCAATAATGTCTTCTCACTTATGTGAGAAGTGAGAGGTTTCAAGTTCGAATCATCTTTAACCACGAGCGTTTTCATCAATTTAGTAAGTGAAAGACTATTCTTTATTGATAGTCCACAGTGTTATTTTGCATCATTAAGTCTTATAATGAATTAAAGGAAATTATTTTTTAAATAAATACATATAGATAATTAAGCAATTAAAAATTTATATTTTATCTTTGCTAAATTTATTTTTTAATAAATATATATAATAATGATATATTTAAAAATATTTTTATGTTTTAGTTATTAAATATTTAATTCTTTTAGGATATAGATAAAAAAAAGTAAATATGTTCTTTTATTAATTTTTTTCTTTATATTTGTATGATTTGATTAGATGTATTTTTTAAAAATAAAATTTTAAATATAATATATATAATTTTTTATTTAGGGGAGATAAAAAAAGAAGAAAAAAGTATATTGTTTTTATTAATATTTTTTATGTTTGTAAGATTTAATTAGATATATTTTTTTAAAAGTAAATTTTTAATTAGAATTTACATAATTTAACCTGAGATAATAAACAGTTGAAAATTTTAATTTAAAAATATGTAATATTTTATTTGTATATTTATATATCTATATACATTAAAATATTTTTTTATGAGTTTTGAAAGAGTTTTATTTTTAATAATAATTTTTTATTTTTTTTTCGTTACTGAATAATTTGTAACTACTATCATTTTAATTTAGTAAGAAATTTAAATCTCCTTGCAATAAATATATGGTCGACTTATGATTAAATATTTTAAATATTTTTGATATTTTTTCTTTTATATCCTAAATCTTTTTTAATCAAAATAAAATGGTGTTTAGAGAACTAAAAAAAAAAAAAACTAAAACTATATAGTTCTGTTTGGGTTAGTTTTTAAGATTTCAGGAATTTGTGTGTATATGTATATATTTCACTAGGTAAATAATATTGCTACCATAGCCAAAGTAACTTCTATTATTAATTCAAATTATCATCTTATTTTTTTTCTTTTATCTAACAGTAAAAAAGTAATTTATTATTATTTTTCATTATAGTTATATATAGATATTATTTTGAAGTTAAAGGTAGAGATTAGAGATTAAATAATGACTTGATTTTCTTTTTGGACACTTACTATAATTTTAAAAATTTCATTTATAAATTATGGACTAAACGATTAGGTCTAGGGATTGAGTTGAACTTTATTTTGAAGCCATTTGATTATATGAAAACAGAATTAAGTATATAAATAGTATTATAGCAAGTAATTTGTATATAAAGTGTAATACAAATTAACCACTTATTTTTATTTTAACCTAAATAAAATTTATGCTTTAATATTATATAGAAAAAAAAATGAATATATAACGAGCATAATCAACATGTAACACACATCTTACAAAAAACTAGTATAATAAATATCAATGTCTATTTATTTGTGTTAATATACTTCATATTTATCTTTTTTCTGTATGTTGAATTGTATATTGTATGATTTGTTTTCTTGCAGACTTGTATAGTTGCACTGTTATTGTTTTTTACTCGATGTGTGTGCACAAATCTAAAAAATTATATGAGGCTTCAAAACATATAAGATATGTCTTTGTTTTATATTCAAATGACTTATAAATTAGTTTTACATTATTTTTACTTTTGAATAAGCATTAGATGAAGCAATTGGACTATTTCCATTTTTATTGCGAGATAGAGCAAAACGTTGGTTACATTATATGCTTGCAGGATCATTCACTACCTGGGATGAATTGAGTCAAGCCTTTCTGCAAAAATATTTTCCATCTAGCAAAACCACAAGGCTAAGGAAGGAAATATCCAATTTTTGGATGAAGGAAGATGAAACTCTGTATGAAGCCTAGGAAAGATTCAAAGATTTTCAACGAAAATGCCCGCACCATGGATTTGAAAAGTCAGCTTTGGTTCAACAATTTTATGATGGAACCACATGAAGTGCCTTGGATGCCACAGTAGCTGGATCATTTTTGAAAAAGCAAATTTTAGAAGCATACAGCTTGTTGGAAGAAATGGCAACTAGCAGCTATAGATGGAATGAAGAAAGGGGTGCACCATGGAAGGTAGCAGGAGTCTTGGAAGTGGATGGATTGACACTATGATCAGATAAATTGGATGCATTGGCTAATAAGTTTGACAAGCTCAGTGTAAATGCAGTAGCAATGCCGTAGACAGGATGTGAAGCCTGTGGAAATTTTGATCATGCAAATGGAGATTGCCAATTTGAAATAACTGAAAGTATAGTGGAGCAAGCAACTATGGTCACAATAATTTCCAATTAGGCCATTTTCAAACACTTTTACAAAAGAGTGGAAAAATCACCCAAACTTTTCTTGGTTCAACCAGCAAAATCAAACTTTTAAATAAAATCCAGCCCTTAACTAAAGACCACCACCACCTGGATTTCAGAAACCAAACCCATCACAATTTCAACAACCTTACCAGAATCAATTGTCAAATCTTGAATCCTTATTCCAAAGTTTTATGCAAACCCAAAAAGTAATAAATGATGGTCAAAGTCAGAACATTAAACAGTTGTCTGATAAGGTGGATGAGCTACTCGCTCATCAGAAGGTTACAGATAATCTAGTTGCACAACTAGCTAGGTCCTCTAATTTTAGAGCTCACGAGAAACTTCTCAATCAACCAGTTCTTTAATCCAAAAGAGAAAATCAATGTAGTGACTCTAAAGAGTGGTAGAATTTTGGAAGATTCGAACCCAAAACCGTGCAAAGAGAAGCAAGTAGAGAAAGAAGTAATAGACTTAGAAGGAGAATCTGAGCCGACATTGGAGGATAAAAAGAAGGAAGAAGAACTGAAGAGACTCAAGGAGGAAGACATACAAAGAAGAATGAAAGCCTTTGAACCACCACTTCCTTTTCCTTAAAGATTGAGACAAGCACAACTAGACAAGCAGTTCGGAAAATTTTTAGACATGCTGAAACAGATCTCTATCAATATGCCCTTCACAAAATTTATATTTCAGATGCCATCTTATGCAAAATTCCTAAAGGAGATACTGACAAAGAAGAAAAAGTTTGAAGCTTATGAAACTGTGGCTCTAACTGTGGATTGTAGTGCACTAATCTAGAATAAACTGCCTCCCAAACTTAAGGACCCTAGAAGTTTCTCCATTCCTTATGAGGTTGGCATTATGAAGATTAATAAGGCGCTTTGCGATCTTGGAGCCAGTGTCAGTTTGATGCTGCATTCTATCTTCAAGAAGATGGATATAGGAGAACTCAAACCAACTCAAATGATCTTACAACTGGCAAACCGATCCATCAAATATGCCATTGGGATAGTAGAAGATGTACTAGTAAAACTCGGGAAATTCTACATTCCAGTTGATTTTGTGATATTGGAGATGGATGAATATGCACATGTACCTATTATTCTTGGCCAAACCTTTTTGGCCACTGCAGGAGCACTCATTGATGTGAAAGAAGGAAAGCTTACTCTGAAGATTGGTGATGAAGAGGTAGTATTCAATTTATTTGAAGCTATGAAACATCCTGTAAGTGTTTTGGAATGCCTTCGAATTGATGTGGTAGATAAAGTAGTTAAAGAGATGTCTATAAATGAGAGTCATTCTGACCCATTGGAGGCTTGTCTTGAGAATGCCAAAGGAACCTTAGCAACAACGCATGAAGTGCAGAGCTACAAGGAACTGATGTAGCAAAAGCCCCCACTATCCTTCTCAGAAAGTTCAAAATTTGAAGAATTGGATAATCATGATGAAGGAGAACATTCTGTCCCAAACCCATCTCTAAAAGAGGAGGACGTACCACAGGTAGATCTTAAACCTTTACCTCTTGAATTAAGGTGCTAGAGAACTGGGAATGTGTCAAGAAGAGACGAAATGCCACTCTATGGGATTTTGGAGGTTGAAGTATTTTATGTTTGGGGGATAGACTTTATAGGACCTTTCCCATCGTCTTACTCAAACAAGTACATTTTATTGGTAGTCGATTATGTTTCTAAGTGGGTAGAGGCAGTTCCTACGCTAATCAATGATGCAAGAGTGGTGATAAAATTTTTGAAGAAATTTATGCTGACCAGATATAGGGCGCCTTGAGTTCTCATCAGTGATGGAGGAACTCATTTTGCAATCAGAACTTGGAAACACTTTTGAAAAAATATGGAGTTACCCACAAAGTAGCAACTCCTTATCACCCACAACCAGCGGACAAGTCGAAATATCCAATCAAGAAATTAAAGGTATTTTGCAGAAAACAGTAAATAATACCAGGAAGGATTGGGCAATTAAGTTGAACGATGCTCTTTGGGCCTATAGAACAGTTGATAAAACCCCAATTGGAATGTCGCCTTTTAGACTAATGTTCGGAGAATCAGGTCACCTACCTGTAGAATTGGAACACAAGGCCTTTTGGGCGATCAAAAAGTTAAACATTTATTTAAAGGCAGCTGGATAGCATAGATTGTTGTAGCTCGATGAACTTGAGGAATTAAGACTGGATTCCTATGAAAATGCCAAAATCTACAAAGAGAGGACCAAGGCATGGCACGATAAGCACGTTCGAAGGAAAGAATTCAAGGAAGGGGATCCTGTGTTGCTTTTTAATCCCTGCTTGAAACTCTTTCTGGGAAAATTAAAATCCCGTTAGTCTAGGCCCTTTCGCATAATAAAGGCATTTCCTCATGGAGCAGTAGAAATTCAAGGTGAATTTTCCAAACCTTTCAAAGTCAATGGCCAGCATTTAAAGCCGTACCTAATTGATGAGGGTATACCGCAAGGATTCAAACACTCCTTGACAGAGCCACCAGGTTGATCCAAAAAAATTGCAAGGTCGAGCTAAGGACCAAAAACTAGCGCTTATTGGGAGGCACCCCAATCATTTTTATTTTTTTGTGTTTGTTTATTTTTACTTCTTTCTTTTTATCACTAATTTCACCTTCTTTTCTTTTACATTTTATCATTTTAACACTACTTTCTCTTGTTTGCTTTTCTTTTTGGCATTTAAAAAAAAAATAAAAAAAAGAGGGAAGAAGGATAAAATTTTTCGTTGCAGGCACGAATGGGAATCAAGATGATCATTCCATAGCCCATCTCTCCTTCATTAGCAGAGGCAAACACGAATGACACTCAAGATGATCATTTCACAACCCATCTCTCCTTCACTATTAGAGGCAGGCATAAATGACAGTCAAAAGGATAATTTCACAACTCATTTCTCCTCCACTGTTAGAGGTGGTAGGATAATTTTTCTATATAATGACCCACTTTTCAGGTGCAACTTTCTAAGCTCTCTTCATGCTTTGTTATGGATGTTGGAATACCCATTGACACTACTATTTTTATTCCCTTAATCTTCCCAACTTGTATTGTTTTGCATATTCTAATAGTCTTACAGGTACATGCTCAGCAATTAAGTGTGGGAGATACCTCTTTCTGGTGATATTCTTTTCACCCTCACTCTTTTCTTTTTATTAACAATGAGGACAATGTTCATATCAAGTGTGGGAGAGCAACAATTAATTCATTTTACAAAAGAACCTCCAGAAAGAGCATTCCATAGGTCATTAGGGTCTACATTTGCGGTTCTAATATTTTGCAACATCCATGAAATCCCACTCATGTTTCAAAATAAAGGTTTTCATACATTTTTGCTAGTGGATTTAATGATACATATAATTTGTTTTTATCGATTTTCAAAAAGCAGCTCAATTTTACTCTTAATGTTGAATTTCTTGGTTTCCTTTAGTAATGAGATCTGATAAATTTCTAGGCTTTAATTTTTCAATTAAGTGAAAGATCTTTCTTTTGGTAATTGAACCTTACAACTTAAATTTGTAATTACCTTCATGATTATAGGATTACATGCAATTTAAGTAGAATAAAGATGTCTAAAGAGTAGACGATGTTAGACAACAAATCCTAGAACATTCTTTTTAAGACTTTTGAAGCGAAATTTAAAGATTGCACACTTTTAGGAATATGATCTAGGCATTTCTTTGGATTAACCACACTATTTCCACCATACCTTACCTTCTAAGAATTCAACCCTTGCTAGCCCTTTTGAGCCTATAAAATGTAGAGTTTTCTTTCTTCTAAATCTCTATTTAAAACCAAGACTAAAAAGCCTTTTAACTACCCACCTAGAGAAAATTAATCCTTCGATTTTAAGTAGAGGTTTGAGGAAATTGAACGCTACATTATGAGAGCACTTTTCTTTCTAAAAAGCCTACACATAATCCATTGAAAGAAAAAGAAAATTTTTAATAGAGTAGAATTGAGATTTTAAGCATCCATTTGTTAGAAACTTTACAAAAGGTGTACGAGTGATATAAACAAGTGGCATGCTAAATTTTAGGTTGAAAAAGAAAAAAATAAAAAAAGAGAAAAAAAAATATAATTTTACACATGTTAAGTGTAGAATTGTAATAAGAGGAGAAAAGAGAAGAGGAAAGAAAGGAAACAAGAAGGAACTTGTTGATACCCAATAGAAAAGCTCTCCAAATGGAAAAAGTTAAAATTTCTCTAACCTCCTAGATGTTAGAATCAAAGGATATTTTCTCAATTTGAGCCTTTTACAGACTTGTTTTTCATTTAAACCATATTTATCTCTTTTTCCCCGATATAACCTTGAAAAAACCTGTTGATTCCTTAAAGTTGTGCATTCTTCATTAGTGGAGAAAAAAATTGAAAAGTTTGCATATAGGATTTGCAAGATCTTATACAATAAAATACATTAATTTGTCTATATGTCTAATGCACATTTCTTCTCTTAAAATATATCTGAGTTTGCCTATCTTCATTTGAGTCAATATGATTGAAGTAATAACAGAAACTTGTTGAAGGAAATATGACCCTATTTGAATGGTCAATCGCTTGTTTGAGGAAAAAGCCATAGGATTTATTAAGTCTCATGAAATAGTATCCCCTGAAATTTGTATATAAAGGTAAATTGAGCTGAATTTTGCTCATTGCATGAAAATATTTTCCATTGCCTGAGGACAAGCAACAGTCTAAGTGTGGGAGATTTTGATAAGTCACAAAAATGCATATGGTTTTATATATTTTTTTTTATTATTTCAGTTATGTTTTGAATTGCCCTTATTAATAAATTAGTCCCATTATTAGTAGATTTTTCTATTTTTTATCTTTACCATGAGCTGAACTAATTCCTACTATTTTAGGTAAAGAAATCAAAGGAAATAAATGTTGTTTGATAATTCCACATTAATTTAATTTATATTCCTAGAGTGACCTTAAGAATGATCACTCAATATGTCACTTGAAATGTCCTTAAAAATGATTATTCGATAGGTAATTTTAAATTTATACTCTCGGAGTGACCTTAAGGATGATCATTCAACATGTCATTTGGAATCAAAAAATCAGCTTTCTGCATGGCTAACAGTTTTGTTGCGCAACTATAACTAAGTCTCTCTTTTGCAGCACCTTTAGCCCACTTGGTTAGTTACACATCTTATCCTTTTGCAGTGAAAAGAGTGGTAACAAAAAGATGGACATTTGAAAAGAAAGGAAATGAACAAAGTAGGAACAAGTTGCTCAAAGCCAATGGGTGACATTGATTGGACACGTTCCTAATAATCAACAACCACTTGCTGGTTGCTTCTTCTCTTAACAACCAATGGGCCGGCTCTCTTGACACTCTCTCTTTGCCAACATTATTTTTAATAAGTGATATTTGGGCATTTGTGGCTCTCTCTCTCTCTCGGGATCTTCATTTTCCTCTCTCATAGCAACACTTCCAATAACCACTTGTGGCTCCTTCTCAAAGAGACAATGACGTTAACTTCTCTCCCAATCCCATCTCCCCATCTCATCTTCTTCTCAATAAACCATCAACAACCATTTTCATTCGTTGTTTCTTCTCCACCCATGCCCGCACAAATCCAAAGCAACAACATCACTGCATAAGGACTAATCAAAGGAGCTTGCAACAATCAAAGGAACAAAGGGCTACTGGACCAATAGGAAGGGATATAAAGCTGAATATCAAGACCTGGATGTAAAACTCAACCGCAAAATAGTAAACAAACCCAAGTTCTATTACTATTCAATGCTTTTGTTTCTATATTTTTATTGGAATATAATTATGGATGTTGAATTAATTTTTATACTAGGCTAAACTCTAAATCTAGCTATGGGAACTATTTATTAAATTAATGTGTGCAAGAATGGTTTGATTTATTTTTATTTATGCCTAAAGGTTCCTGATTTAATATGTTTAATTTTAATGCTTGTGGATATGTTGGGCCCCGTATTTGCTTGATTTTTAGACCAACTTGTATGATTGAAAAATTGACTTGTTAGTTGGACCGCACATATTAAACTAAGAAAAATAGACTTAGGGATAGGCTAGATTTCTTCGAGGACCAAGGATTAACACCTACTTAATGGGTTTCAATCAACGTAGTACCATGAAAGTAGGTACCATTTTGATTCTAACACATCCATTTAGCCTTGGAAGAGGGACTTGGATATTTTAGGTTAGTCCTTCTTTAGGAATAGACATAGACCATTAAATCAACTATTCACGGTACGCATTAAGCTAATAAATAACCCATAGCTAGATTACCTTAATATTTGAGTATTTAAATCCTTAAATATTTTTAGCCTTAATTGTTTGTTTTCATTTGTGTTTATTTAGATTTTATTGTAATTATTTATTGCTTGTCGAAATATTAATTTACGGTCGTCCTAATAATTGTTAAACATGAAAATTAGTAATCTATTCCCCAATCCCTATGGATTTGGCAACCTTTTTCTCTATATTACTTGTATGGCTCGTGCACTTGGGAAATACGCACTCATTGCCCATCAAATCTAAGATGATTGATGTGGTTATATAGAAGTGTTGCGTGATCTATTGTATTGATTTGCAGTTTTGGGCTTTGAAGGAGTAAATATTGAAAGTGTATTTGTTTGCTTTGTGTGGCAAGTTGATTTTTAAGGGAAACTTATGTGAATTTTTCATAGGAATTTCCCTAAAACCTTTATTTTTTAAATTTTAATTACTCATCTCCTTATGAAAACTTAGCCATTTCTAATATATGATTTAGATTATTAAGTATGGTAAGACGGTGCATCCGGCACCGAATGTCGCATTCGTCGTCTGGTCCTCTGGGATTGGGCAATGGGTGTTATAGGGAATCCATGCAAGACCCTCCTCTATGAAGCATTTAGGTCCCACTCATACACCCTCTCTCCAAGGTAAAACATATCATAGAAGAAATCAGGCAAGAGTAGCGTCCTCTATTGATATAGTACAGCTACCTAAATAAAGTCTAGGAATTCAACAAGTAGACCCATGGGTATTTATATATCTACATAGAGGCAAAGAATAATGATTGGCATAAATTAAGAAAAATGAATCAAGTTTCGATTTCTTGGTGGAAAAGAAACTTACAATGGTGCACTACAGGCTATTTTGCATTTGTCAGAATACAAAAGGATCAAAAGTGATGTGAGCATGGTTCATGTTGCACCTCCACGCTTAACCTCGGGGTAGAGATTTCTTATCTACACCAGCACCAAAACCAATAAGTCGGGGCATAAGAAGTACTCAATCCTCATAAGCCCATATATGTATAAAAGAAGACAAGAAATAATCAATTGTAAGATATAGGCAAATAGAAATAATGTAATGAATGAAAAAAACTTAATTTGCTATTTTACCTCTATGACATGTTTATAACCTGCCTTTAAATGGCTACTTCTCATACAGAGGCCCATGTCACAGTACATATATGATAAAGCAGTTGCTCTCCAGTTCTGCCATCTAGTCACATCAAGAGATCCTACAGCAGTGGCAATAATGCTAAATTCGCGTCATTCCCATGGCTGGTGAAGAGAGTGGTCACCAACAGGTAGGAAAAATAAGCTCAGACCGCTATGTCCACCTCCATCACCTCTACTTCTTCTTGAGGCATCTTTAGATACCGAGAAAAGATGCTATCATACCTTATCCTTCCTAGGATAATGGTAGGCTCAATGTCAATGGCAAGTTGAGGCTCATTCATAATCCAACTTGACTCAGAGATCAAAGTCAATCATAAAAAACAACTGACCATCCTCCAAATGGTAGACAGATGATAGGATCAAAGTCGATCAAGATGATAGTCATCTCGCCAAATAGAGGATGGAAAGTGTAAGTGGTGTCCATCCATCGCTCTATTAGCGCTAGCAAACTTGAGTGCAGACTTTGCCTAAGCACACGAAGTAAAGTATCAACAAATTGCTCAAAGTCAACCTCTTGGATGTGGTCCTATACTCTCCTTGACAGTCGATCGAACCATTCATCGGCATTGCAAGCATTTTCGCTAGCTTCAACTTATGCGACGCTTTTCAACAAGCTAGAGCATTGTGAGTAAACAAATTAAATAAGTGCAAGGCAACACATATGCATGTTTATTACATGTCATAGGAGAAATATCAACAAGAGGATGAACTATCACTTTAGTGGTGCCTGCCACTTCATTAGTGCCCAATGCCATATTGTTAGGTCCTCGCACCATAAGCCTGGCTCCCACGCCTTACTTAGGCAATACAGAAGTAAAGAGGCTCACACCTTAACAAATGTGATGCACACTATATATAGTGGGTCATGCAACAGCGACGCACTTTAGCCCATTTGCTGCGATACAACTCTTATGCTTTGCCGGTAACCCACTTTAGCTTGCCACCTCAACAAGGGCATCACCATTGGTCATAGGTAAAATTTCCAAACAATAGTTAGATATTTTCCTCATTTCATGTGCCATGGCATAATTCTCAATAAATTCATATATTTTCATACAAAGTAAAGCATTTCCATAAATTTTCATGCAAAGTCATGCATTTTCACACAAACACTCTTTTTTGGGCACAATCACATAATTTTTCTTTGTACTAACTTTAATTGACTAAGGCCTTTATTTTCTGTTAGCAAAATTCTTTCTCACAAGAATCATCTAAAGCGATGCATTTCAGTTCAAGCTGTTCAAAGTTTCACTTATTAAAAGTAACACATTTCAGCTCAAGCCATTCAAAGAACACACCTATCCAAAGTGACACCAATCTAAAATAACATATAACCAAAGTGATGTACTTCAAATCAAGTTGTTCGAAGAATGCATCCATCTAAAGTGATGAATTTCAGCTCAAGTCATTCAAAGAATGCATCCATCCAAAGCGATGTACTTTAGATCAAGATGTTCAAAGAATGCTCCTGTCCAATGCAACACATTTCAGATCAAATCCATCAAAAGGGTACATTCACCCATAGAAAATGTGAACCACCACCATGATGTAATTCTTCCATTAAGTCTCGCCAAAATTGAGATTTCTCATCAGCAAAACCACTAAAATGGCACACCTCCTACATCTAAGTCAATCAAAGAGTGAAACCTAGTCCAAAGGACACCTACCCTGTCTCACCCAGACATGGAAAATTCATAACCGTCAAGTATTTCTTACTTTTGCGTATACTTTACTCTTTAATGGCATTTTGCTTAAAAAAATATCATCAAAGTGGGGGCAAACCGTACACGCTCAATTTTTGCCCCAAAAGAAACCGATGATGATAAATTTTTGTATAACACAAAATTGAGATGTTTGATTGCTCTGATTCTTGGATCGATAGATCATGTTTCAAGAAAATGATTTGTTTGGTTGTTTGCACTTTTTTGGGTTTCCAGGGGTTTAGCAGCAAAATCGAGCTCGTAAAGCGCCACTGGTTTACCCAATGTGTCACCTCATTTTGCGTGCCACCCAGACCAATTTAGTAAAAGTGGGCTTGGCCTAATTTTAGGGCTCACTAGTGGTACTAGTCATCTAAGCCCTAGAAAAAGGCCACCTAATCTCCGCATTTGCTTATAAATAGGGTAAGGTTTTCAGAGATGGAAAAAAGGGATTTTTGGATTATAAGGGAAAAACTCTTGCATTTTCTTATAAATAGGGTAAGGTTTTCAGAGATGGAAAAAAGGGATTTTTGGATTACAAGGGAAAAATTCTTGCATTTTCTCTACACACTCTTGATTCTAAGTTAAATCTTGTGGTTCTAACTTGGATCTTGAACTTTATTCATTCATTTTGATAGAAACTTCCCTGAACTTCATAATGAAAGACCTATAAACACACTCACTTAACTAAAACTTGAATTATTCAACAAAGCAAACCTTTTGGTTTTCTTGAATCACTTTCCCCAAAATCTTTAGATTTTCTTCAAAATCAAGTAACTCTTGAGAGTCCTAAACCTTTTCCTTCATCTTTTTCTTTTTTTGGTGTATTAAAAACACATGCTTTGCGTTGGTTGTGAGAGAAACCCATGATCAACAAATGGCCCCTAACTGCGTTAGTAGTGGCATATGCCACAAGTGCATTGCACCATGCCACTACGTGTGGTGCACACCATTATGGTGGCAGTGAGGTGGTCTTATAAATTTATTTTGAGTATCATGATCACGGGAAGGTCTGCATGCCACTACGTGTGGTGCACACCCGCTATTAGTGGCATATGGAGCTTCGTTTTAGGAACTCAGTAGATAAAATCAGTAAACCAACTCCAATTCAGAGTCTCATTCGAGTCAAGCATCAAGCAATCTTGCTTTATAACGCGTAAATGACCCATTATGTCTCAAATAACAAATAAAGAATGAGATTTAAGTAGTGTATTCATAGTTGTTCATCATTCATGATGAACCTCATATTCTTGAACCCAAATCTCGTTCCATGTTAAAAATTAATCCCTTTATGTTTTTTCATTTACTTTATGCCATTTATGTTTCTGCCTTTTAAATTTAAAAGTCATTTATTTTCATTTACTTTTACTATTATATTATACTTTATTGAATGAGCTAACCATTGTTCACTAATCTTGTTAACATTCATTCTTGATTCCTTCATTTTAATGTTGCCTATTATTGATTTTGAATGTGTGTGATTCATGCTTGATTCATTGTTTTATTCCTATGACTAGTTCATTGCTTTTTATCAAACTTAATGTAGGGGTCCATAATGGATTCCATAAGTTGCTTATTTGTAATACTATTGGATTGATATTTTAATGGGTTGTGGGTAGATTGTACAGTAGGCTATGGGTTCTAACTCTTTTCTCCTTTCCCTTTCTTTGCTTGATTATGATTTATACTTTACTTAATTATTATTGTTCATGATTGTCATGTTTCAAAATTGCATTAAAACTCAATTTCACCTCAATTAGAGTTAATCATATCATTCAAATTATGAAAGAAGGCACAATAATGGAGGCCAGTTTCTAATCGAGTGGTCTGGATGCCTAACACGTTCCCATGACCATAACTAACTACCTTTATCCAGTCTCTAGCTAAAATCGGATTAGTCATTTCTAAAGAAATGATTAGTTTATGAATTTTTCCCTAAAAAGGGTGGTGGCTCAAAAAATAAAGTTCTTACCAAAGTAAGAGTCATTTTTACCAAACTCCCTTTTCAAAATTCGCCTATTTGAGGATGTTAAAACAAGTCTAATAAAGAGAAAACCAATTTTATAAATTAAAATAAACCAAGCTTGTTTTCCTTTTAGTCATTTGGAAAAGGCTATCTCATCCTCAAATGTATGAATGGAAAATGCTATTAATTACACATCTGAATTTTTAATTTTTTCAATTTGGAGTCTCCTAATAAAGTGGGTAACCGAAAAATATATTAGGACTATGTGGGACCACTGCTTAGCTGGATGCTTATTTGGCCTAACATTTAATACTCTTGGACTAAAAAGACTGATGCAACCTGCTGTGTCAACTATTAAATTGAAACCAACTTGGAAGACTACCATGCCAGCCTCATAATCGATTAGAAGGTCTTTTTTAATTCATTGTGCACAAAATTGAAGATTGTACTATTATGTCACAAATTGAAATAAACGTACGATAATGTGATAGCATGTATATCTAAAGTATGAAAGGTGAAATTAAGCCTGAAATTAATTGGCATATCGTTGTAGTTTAGAAAATGCTCTAACATATCCTACTTTTTGTTTCTGTTAGATTATTTAATCTTTCTGTCTATATTTTATGAATTTCACCATTAGTTGATGTAATACCCATAATTACGTGGCTTAAGTATTCTAACAATTTCAGTAATTATGTTTATTTTTGAAGGTTGAAATAATTAAAAATGCCTAACAAATGGGTTTAAAGTTGATTATACTCATTTATGAAATTTTATTTGAATTTAGTTAAAGAGGTTTGAGACTTGATGATGGGTGACCTAACCTGAGAAATATTTTTATTAAATTACAGTATATTTGCTTGAAATGAAATTAAGACCAAGCTATTTATCACATTTAATTAGGACTAATTTTGGACTTAATTAATGTAATAAAATAGTTAATAGTAAAATAAAAGGGAAGAATAAGGGGAAAAGACAACTAAGGACATAACGTATAAATTATTCATTAAGGGCATTTTGGAACTTTGCATTAAAGTGTGGTAGTATTTAAAGATAAGTTGATGATATGGCTTCTTGGGGACCACCTTTTTCTCCCTTCTTTTTCTTTCACTATTGTCAAACTCTAGAAGAGGAGGAAAGGAAGTTTAGCTTGATTTGATCCAAGTTTTGGAAGAAATAAAATGATCTAATGCAAGAAATAATCTAAAGTTATTTACTCCTCTCATTTTCTTGGATTATTCAGTGTTATTCTTCAATAAGTATTATATGGGTTTGTAATATTTTCTTATGGAAATTTTTTAGGGGTAAAGGTTGGAGTTTTTAATTTATTCTAAGTTGATTTATGAGTTGTGGGGTGGTTACTAATCATGATTTGGTTGGTCATTTTGCATGATTTACCAAGTATGCAATCTAGGGTTTTAGATTAGTTTATGCGATTTTGAGAACTTTGTAAGATGAGAGTTTTTGTTAAGATAGAAGTGTTAAATAATTGAATTTTGTTGAATCAATGGTGATGATAAGATGAGTTAAAAACCTAGAGAAGAAGAAGTCTTGGTTTTTGCCTAAAAGTCGTTTGGCCAAACCAAGAGAAAAAGGGGGTTGCATTCTTGATGTGTGTCTACTTATTTTTGAGTAATTTGGGTATTGAATGGATGAGAATAAACTTGAGAATTGATAAATTCATGCATATATAAAAGTAGGTTAATTAAGGTAAGATTTTGATGGACAAAGTTGAGATTTTTGCATGAATTTTTTAACTTATGAAGTTTAATTATATCTAAGTGTGGTAGTAGTATATTAAGCTATGGAATAGAGTTTAAGTGAAGCTTTCTTGTGTATTTTAGTTAGAGGAAGTAAGAAAATGGAAGAGGGACTGAGTGAAAGCCAGTGTTAGTTGGAAGAAGGCTTGATTCCAAGTAAGTGCACTAATCTAACCTTTTATGTCATTTATTTTAAAATGGAAAATTTCACATGTATAATGATTTTGCCAAATTCTAAATCATGTAAATGAATTTTTGGAATTAAAGAAATGGATTTTTAATGAAGAAGATAAATGAATTTGACGTAAAGCTAAGCTCATAAGAAAAGTTTGGAATATGCATAATATTCTATCTTTCATGGTATTCCCTCTAAATGATATCATTACATGCTTAATAGTTTTGCTTGAAACTAGTGCTTAATATTATTCTTAATGTAATATTCTATCTTATATTGTTGGATTTCGAATTGGATTTGAAAAGAAGGACGATGGCCATTTCAATATTTGAAGTATGAGTGGTGGCCATATGAGTGAAAATAGAAGTGTGAGAGAAAAAATTGTGTTACTCACTATGATTTGAAAAGAACTTATTGTTTTTAAATGTTTGAAAGTCTCATGGTATTGCATTATGCTTGTTGCTAAATTTATCCTTCATTCGTTGAAGGAAGAAATTATGAAATTGCAACACTTATCGCCCGATCTCGAAAGATCAGATGGGAGACACCACATCCAGTGCCGGAGGCACCATTCTAACTATCATATTTTGGTTTTTATTGATTTTTATTGAAGACCATGAAGATTATTGAAGATTTTTTATGGTTAGTATTTTATTAAGTCTTAATAAATATTATAGGATAGAAAGAAAATTCCATTATAAGCACAAACTATCTATAAACTCTCTTAAAATCATTTTTGAGATATTCTCAATAAATGCATTGAAAGGAAAAGCCCAAATCACTTTCTTCTACATTTACCTAAATTGAAAACATTTTGGAAAAAATATTTTTGGTAACTATTAAATGAGTTTCCACAAAAGTTACCCATGCATTGACTCTTTATTTTAAAATATTAGAAATATTCATTGCTCCTTAAAGCCAAATTCCAATGTCTTTTATAATTGAATTATTATCCCTTTTATAAAAACTTCTTCCTTTTTCAAAAAGTGTGTTGGTAAGAGTAAGAGTCTATTGTTCAAACTTTCAAATATCTCAAAATTCTCTCTTCAACCCCCCGTTTAATTCTTTTCATTTATTTTCTTTAAGAGATATTTTTCAAGAGAAAAGAAATTTGGTAATAATGTTTTCGAAGGAACAACTTTGAACTTTCTATCCATTTTAAATTTTTCTTTCTATTCTTCTTGTGCTTATAATTGCATTTCTCTCTATCTATATAGATTATTGAATCTATTGTAGACTAGAGGCTTCTAAACGAAAAACATTTGTATAATAGCTAGTTGAAAAGCTATGGTGTAAAAGGTTTTCAAACAACCTTCTTCTTGTGTGAGATTTAATATCTTGATGTGAGTTTTTTATTCCCTGCAAAACATAAAGAGTAGAGGTTGACTAGAACCTTCAAAGATCTAGCAGGACAAAGGTTAGGTCTAGGTTTTGATCTATTTCATTGTAAAGTTGGTTTGTCTCTTACCCTTGAAAAGAGATAACACGGTGGAGGATCTAAAGATGAGTCTTCGGGAGTGGATGTAGGCAAGTTAGTGTCGAACAACTATAAATTTCTATGCTTATCTTCTTTTATTTTTTAAACTGTTACTTGATTATATTATGCTTACATAACTGTTAATCTTTTCAGAAATGCAAAGTTGTTAATGAGTTTTTGTTTCTAAATGTTAATAGACTTTATCTTTGTGGATCATTAGAACTCTGAATTTCTATACCGTGATTTTACCAAGTTCTAATCTATCATTTTTATGTTCACTAGAAATTACAATCTGAGTTATAATCAGTTTTCTAATCTTGTATGAGATTTGTGAAGCATAAACGTAATAACTGTTCTTTATAGAGTCTTTCTAATCTTGAAAATGCTTTATGAGGAAGTTCTAAACTTGATAACTGACTCTTACAAATGCTTTCTAATTTCATCGTAATAGAATTTTGATCTCGTGTTTTAAAAGTCAAATTTTTAAGAAAACTCAATTCACCCCCTCCCCCTGTAACACCCCCTCTTCGATCTTGCAGGATCAGACAGGAGATGTCACATTCTGTACCGGAGACACGTACTGGCCTATTGAGATGTTTCAGTAGTTTAGAAGAAAGAAATCACTTATGTTCAAAAATGAATTTGGTAAACTAGCATTTGAGAAATGAGTGGAAGACTTATTATCAAAGAAGACCTTTATTAAAAACAAAAAAAAAAAAAAAACTTATCTGTTTAAACCAAATTTTATTTTTGAAAACATTCTTTAATACTGGGGAGTCAATTCTCTCGTGTATAACATAAAAATAATTAAATGAGTTAAAAACATTTCTCAAGATGTCTAAAAGAAAATCCGTGTCTGACGTAAAAATATCTAAATATCGATATAATGGTCTCTCTATGAAACCTCCAATAATAAAATTAATAATCAATACTGAAATTTATAAAATAATTAAACCAAATAAAACCAAACTTATTAAAATGGTCATTTACAATCCCAATCAAAATAACTCTTTCAAATAAAATAAAATCCTACTACATGCCAAGTCCATGGATAAACCCTTACTCCAAGTCAACTGAAAATAGATATTCCTTCTTTGATACAGGAATTCGACTCACTTCAGTCTACTCAAATCTTCCACCTACTCGATGGAAATTTATCGTGCTAAATATAAAACCTAGTGGTACTTAATAAATAGTTTTAGATACACAAATAGGATAACACATATGATCTATGAAATCCATACAAATAAATCAGTATCTCAAGGCATTTCACGCACCAAATATAATGAGTCCATCCAAGAAATTATAAATAAAAATATATAATAACAGTTCATGTCTGCAATCCTAAATAGCAAAGTACGGTTTAAGTACATTCTATGACAAGTAGTTCACATGAGCATAGGTAATGCACTTCATAAGCAACCATATACTTATATATATATATATATATATATATATATATATATATATATATATATATATATATTCTGATTTGTGTGTTTAAAACGGTCCATTGCTTTTTGTTGGTATCAGAGCCATTTCATCTGAATAACATACAAATAGACATCTATATAACATTGAATCCATAATTAATATCTCTGGAGGTTTTGGATATGCCAATTGAACCCGTTTTCAGCCAGTGTTGGGCTATTCTAAGGGTATAACCGGCAGTGGTCGCAACCTAATGATATTAAAAATGGATCCATTATTATGTAGATCGGCTAGTAGCGTGAAGTCAGATGACTCTGAGTCTTCTGAAATTAAAAGGATCATAAACAGAAATGACTTAATTCTACAAGATTTTACTAAAACCATTGATGAATGGGAAATACCCAAAGTGGATAAAGAACAAATTTATAAAATTTCTAAATTTAATATTTGGAAAACTGATTATGTAATTAAAACTGAAGAAAGAGATTTTCAATTAAGCAAACCTTTTGAGAAAATAACTCTTTTGTCTAGTAAGACATTACAACAGCATAAAAGCAAAAAATATAAATATATTCATAAAGGATTAATTCAAGTTGGAATAAAACCTTTAACTAGAGAAGGATTAAACACTAGTATACTAGCAGTGATAAGGGATGCCAGATTCTTAAACTTTCAAGACTCTTTGTTAGGGTCAGTTGAAACAAGTTTAAGTGAAGGACCCATATCATTTGAAGTATACCCAGATATGATGATTTCATTAAATGATTTAAATATCTTAGATAGTATGGTTTTAGAAATTAAAACTCATAATTATAAAATGAAACTAGGTTCTATACCTATTGCATTAATATATAAAATTCGTTATAAAGCAATGAATTTAGCATTTAGTACTAAATATAAATTACAACCTAAAATTGGAGAAACTAGGTTTCTGCAAACTGATTTAACTAAAACAAACACAGTAATACCTAAAACTATTCAATGGAAGGATATAACACTTCCAGATGAATGGATTTTGGAAGGGGTTGTACCCCCTCTAGTACAAGAGAAAATTAAACCTAATATAAATCTTCAAAAAATTGAACAATATGAAGATGGTAAAGTAACCTTAAAGTTTAATAGGAGCCAGAGTTCTTGGTTTACAGGATCAACCTCTTCTGTTACTACAGAAGGAATAGCAGATTTACCTTCGGTAATTTATGCTAAGTATAAAGAACCTGAACCTAAACCAATATTACAGACTTTAGTAAGACACAGATGTTCAACATCTGATATCCCAGATAATAGGATGAAAGGGGTAGATTATAGTTCATCTATTCCCCAAGCAGTCTATAATCCAATTGAGGATTATGTAAACCAACAGTCAAACTTAGCTTCACCAGACTCTCCAACAGCTTCGGCTATAACAGAGAATATAAGTGAGGTTAATAGGAAATTAAATGTACTTAGTAAACAGGATGTAGAAAAAAGCTTAGTAAAAGAAATTACAAAAACTAAAAATTTAATGAAGTTAAATAGGATATTAAAAACTCATAAGTTTGAAAATTTAAAACAGGAGTATTTAGATTATAAAATAAATAGTAAGGATAAGATAAGATTCTTTGATTGGTTTGAACTAATTAAAGATAAGAGTGTAAACCCTATAACAGTTAGAGATAAAAGACCAGAGTGGATAGTAAATGATAGAATTATACAGAGTGACTTTCCACCTAAAACAATTAGTAAAATAAAATACCAGGATAATGAGATAGTATGTGCACCTTATAAAATTGCTAGAGATACTGACTCAGATAAAAAAGTTATAGAGCAAAATAATTTTAGTAATGCTAGTTTAATTTGTTTAAACACTCAATTAAAAAGGATAGAGAATATGTTAGAAGATAAAGAGGTAAAACCTAAAGGTAAGGATAAAATACAGTCTCATATATTTAAACCTTATCAGCTGTCTAGTTCTAGTCAGAAGGAATTAAAGGGTAGTTTTCTAGATAGTTTAAAAGAACAACTTAGTAAAATAGAGTCTAGTTCACAAGCTAGTAGAAATGTAACTCAGGAAACACCTCAGTCTAGGAATATAAATATGATAGAGGAAGAAACTGAGTCTAGTATTAGTGAACCAGATAGTGATAAACAGTTTATAGTAAATCCTATTTCACATAGAGAAATAGTAAGCAGAGCACCAGACTTAAATTTGGCAGAACAACCTAATAGTATATCCCAATTTAAATATAATGCAAACACAATCTATGAATGGAACATAGATGGTTTGTCTGAGTATAG